>CAKNYM010052268.1:0-18052 GCA_932195095.1 Andricus curvator
AAAAAAATGGAACAGATCAATTTTCATTTACAAAAATTTATTTTCAACCAAACAGCAGCGAATTTTCAACAAAGTAGTTACATTATCAACGACAAAAATGAGTTTTCAACTAAAATGGTGAATTCTGAAAAAAAGAGTATTTAACAAATCACTTCAATTAAAGAACAGACAAATAGTTAAAAATTATAAAAAGAACCGCAACTTTTCACCATGAAGCAAATAAAAGATGATTAACAATAATAATAAATTGTTTAAACAATTTTTTTTGTCACCTCAAATTAAATACCACTTCACTCTAAATGAAAAGTGGACGAAATGGTAAAAATTTCAGAAAAAAACCGCAACTATTAAGTATTAATATAGAAGAAGATAGCTATAAATAATAATTTGTGTAATTAATTATTTTTGATGAATTAAATTAAATATTAACTCACTTCAAGTAAAAAAATGTTGAAAATTTGAGAAAAACCTCCAATTGTTAGCATTGTTCAAAAACAATATTATTAGCAATAATGATACATTGTTTAAACACTTATGCTTTTTAAAATTAATTAACAATTACATCACTTTGGCTGAAAATTGGACAAAAAGTGGAAAATTTTTGAAAAACGCGCGACTTCTATCTCTATTCTGAAAGAAAATTGCTAAAAACAATAATAAATTGTTTAAACAATTGATGTAAATATCTAATTACAATTTGCTCTTAAAAAACCGCAAAAAACATAATTAGCACCAAAACCTCGCAAAAGTCATTTTTTCACTTATGGGGATTTTTTGGGACCCTATAGGACAGCCTTATGGTGGAGATATTTGAAAAGTAATATTTTATTTATATTTTATGGCTAATGTTGAAGACAAATGATGAGTTTTCATTCGATTCAGCTAATATTGAGAATTCTGAATGAAATTTACAAAAACTTCTAAAAACAGTTTTTAAAAAATGAATTTATTTTTGTGTGTATTCGAACATATTCCTGGGCGATATGAATATAAATTTAAAAAAAAATTTACAATGCATATTTCGACCACCCTAATGGGAGAGCAACCTAGATCATTAAAAATACAACCCTTAGAGGTTAAAAAATAGTCCATCACTTTACAATAAAATAATTTATTCCTAACGGAAGTTACTGTAAGAACTAAATCCCTACAACTGTTTTTCAGGTAGAAAATTGTCGAAAAACAGTTTATATAGAACAAATGATCGAAAAGTTGCAACCCCGAAGTACATAAGAATCCCCCATTGAAATAGCCCCATTCCGCCCCCAAAATGTTGACCCAGCAACTTCCTGTTTGTCTCCCACAAAAAGTACAAAATCGCGTGTCAAGAAAATCGTCACGCTCATCTTTTTTTCTTTCAGCTGCGTTTCTGGTCCAAATGCGTCCCTCGGATTATTTCGAATTTAGAGCGCAGGTACGTACCTGTGTCAAAGTAAGAGCGGACACTGTAATAAAGCTGACGAGAGGGGGATCGGAGGCACACAATAAAATATAAAGCATATGGAAAAAGGAAAGGAAAAAGAAAAGAAAAGCCAAATAAAGAAATAGGACAAAATTCAACGGGCGGAGACAGAAACCGAAAAGAGAGATAGACAACAAAAAGAGAGATAGACAACGAAAAGAGAGATAGACAACGAAAAGAGAGATAGACACCAAAAAAGAGAGATAGACACCGAAAAAGAGAGATAGACACTTAAAAGAGAGACAGACGCCGAAATGAGAGATAGACACTTAAAAGAGAGCTAGATAAAAAGAAGAGTAGGGCCACGAAAGTAGAAAAAGGGGGATGAGGAGATTAAGGTACAGGGTAAAAGAGTGAGATAGAAAAACTTAGAGAAATCGAAGACAACCAAGGGTTCTCGGATCAATCGATAGGGAAATATCGACATTGGGGTGAATTAGAGGAGGGTGCGGATGCATAAGGGGTGGCATTAGGTGAACAGGGGCGGCTGGAATGGGGTGGTTTAAGGGTGCTCCTTTGTTCGTCTTCAGCTTCCTTAGAGCACATAGAGCGCATTTTACTTTTCTTTTCATCTTAAGAAGATGCCCATGGAAACAAGGATGACGAAACGATTTCAATGAGCAACAGTCTCTTCCTGAAGTCACCCTTATCACTCGCGTGAAACTTAATTAAAAAATCGCGCCGATTCTGCGTCTTACCGGAACAGTTTTAATTCCCCGACTCTTCAGTAATCTGAAGAGAGGAATGACCCGAACGGTCAAAAGGATAGGGATAAGGTTGTTGTAGAATGTAAATTAGATTGACCCTTATTTATATTATAAAAAATGATTTAAAAAAAAATGAAGTACCTCTTATGGGGCCCCAGAGAATCCCTATAAGATTGAAAAAATCTGTTTAGAAAAAATATTCATAAATGGATAAGATTTTTTTATTTTTTTTTTTTTCAATAAACAAAAAGAGGAAAAACGGATTCCTTTAGAAATTTTCCAATTGATTTGAATAATCTCATATATCTTTGGTTTATTGTTAATGATCATCTTAGTGTTGAAAACCATTTTTCATTGTTTGAAAATTAAAAATTGTATGAATAATTTTTTTCCTAAAAAATATGTGAATCGTAGCTACCAAAAAGACGAATTTTTAACAAAAAATACTTATCTTAAACATGAACAGAAAAATTTATAATCAACAAGAGCAACTTTCTACCAAAAAAAGTCGAATTTTTAACAAAATAAATGAACATTAGACAAACAGTTGAATCCTTAAAAAAAAGATAGATTTATAACCAACGTGGATTTTTAACAAAAAAGTTTTTTCAGCCAAAAAGATGAATCTTCAACAACAACAAAAATGTAACATAGTACAAATTTCAACTTTCAACCAAGTAGTTGAATTTGCAAACAAAAAATATCTTAATTCTCAATCAAGAACAGTTGAATTCAACCAAAACGACGAATTTTTAACTAAAAATAGAAATTTTCAATCAAAAATGGAATAGTTGAATTTTCAGTGAAAAAACTTATTTTTCAACCAAAAACTACAAATTTTCCAAAAAAATAGTTAAATTTTCAATCAAAAAGATGAATCTTCAACCAAAAAAATAAATGTTTAACAAAGTAGATCAACTTTTAACCAATCATCCGATGTTTATTTTTTAATTAAAAAAGAGTTGAATTCAACCAAGAAAGACAAATTTTCAATAAAATATATGAATTTTTAACAAAATTGTTGAAGTTTTAACAAAATATATGAACTTTCAACCAAATAGTTAAATTTTCAACTAAAATGATGCATCTAAAACCAAAATTTTCAACAAAGTAGTTCAAACTTTCAATTAAGCAGTTGAATTTTCAACAAAAATATATATTTTTCAAACAAATAGTTGAATTTTCTTCCAAATTAATGGAATTTTTAATGCAAAAAGAAGAATTTTCAATGAAACAGGTGAATATTTAACCAAAAATATGACTTTTTTACAAAATTGTTAAATTTTGTACAACCAAGATTAATTTTTAACTAAATAATTGAATTTTCAATCAAAAACAAATTTTTAACCAAGATTATTAATTTGCTACCAAAAAAGACAAATTTTCAATCAAATAAATGAACATTACCAAATAGTTGAATCTTATAACAAAAATATCAATTTCACAACCAACATGCATTTTTAATAAAAAAAATTGTGCTACAAAAAAGATGAATTCTTAAAAAAAAAAAGTAAATAGTTCAACTTCCAATTAAGCAGTTGAATATAAAACTAAAAAATATGTTAATTTTAAATCAAACACAGTTGTATTTGAATAAAAAAACAAAACAAATTTCAACAAAAAAGTTTCTTCCCAACCAAACCTGAAATAGTCACATTTTTTAAATCAAAACTTCATTTTTAACTGAAAAAATACGAATTTTCAAAAAATTAGCTGATTTCCAACCATAAAGATGAATCTTCAACCAAAAAAATAAATGTTCAACAAAGTAGTTCAGCTTTCAACCAATAATTTGATAATGTTTATTTTTTTATTAAAAAGCAGTTGCATTCAACCAAAAAAAAAATTATTTTCAATAAAATAGATGAATTTTTAACGAAATTGTTCAACTTTTAACCAAGCAGTTGAATTTAAAAAAATGTAAATTTTTAAACAAATAGTTGAATTTTCTACAAAGTAGTTGAACTTTTGACTTAAAAAGACGACTTTTCAATAAAACAGGTGAATTTCGAATCAAATTTTCAATTAAAAATATGAATTTTTAACCACAGTGGTTAATTTTCTACCGAAAAAGACGAACTTACAACAAAATGAATGAACATTAACCGAATAGTTGAATCTTACAACAAAAATATAAATTTATAATTAAGATGCATTTTCAAAAGAAAAAGGCTTTTCAACAAAAAAGATGAATCTTTAACCAAAAAAGAAGTAAATAGTTGAAATTTCGATTAAGTAGTTGAACTTTCAACCAAAAATCATGTTAATTTTAAATCAAACACAGTTAAATTTAACAAAAAAAAGACGAATTTTCAATATAAAAGTTCCTTCGAAACCAAACATGGAATAGCCACGTTTTGAAATTAAAAAATTCATTTTTAACTGAAAAAATACCAATTTTCAACAGAATAGTCCAATTTTCAACCGTAATGATGAATCTTCAAACAACAATAACTGTTTAAAAAAGTAGTTGAACTTTCAACCAATCATTTGATAATGTTTATTTTTTAATTAAAAAACAGTTGCATTCAACCACAAAAGAATTATTTTCATTAAAATAGATGAATTTTTAACAAAGTAGTTTAACTTTTAACGAAGTAGTTGAATTTTTAAAGAAAAAAGTTAATTTTCAATCGAATAGTTGAGTTTTCTACTAAAGTAGATGAATTTTTAATTTAAAAAGATGAATATTCAACAAAACAGGTGAATTTTCAACAAAAAAATTATTTTTTTACAAAATTAAAGATTTCAAAAGATTTTGAAATATATCGAGGATTCCAAATAACTTTAAAATATTTCACAAAGATTTCAAAGATTCCAGAAATTAAATTTTTAACCAAAGATGAATTTTCAACTCAATAATTACATTTTAAACTAAACAAGAAAAATATTTTACCAAATAGTTGAATTTTTAACAAAAATGATAAATTTTCAACCAAAAATGAAACATTCAAATTTTTAGGTGAAATAATTAATGTTTATAAAAAAAAGAAAGAAAACGATTAATTTTTAACCAAGACGATTCATTTGCTAGCAAAACAGAAGAATTTTAAACAAAATTCATGAATTTTCATCCAGGTAGTTGAATTTTCCAACAAATTATTAATTATCTCCAAAAAGACGAATTTTCCACCAAGAAGATGAACTTTCAATCATGAAGATTAATTTTATAATGAAAAAGACGAATTTCTAACAAAATATATAAATTCTTAAACAAATGGTTTTTCCTAGATTAAAAAAAAATTCAAAATATTTCACGAAGATTTCAACCAAATACGTAAACTTTTAACGGAAAATGATACATTTTCAACCAAAAATAAAAGAGGTAAATTTTCAACAAAAGAGTACAACTTTCAAACAAGTAATTAAATTTTCAAACAAAAAGATGAATTTTTAACCAACATGATTAATTTTCTAGCAAAACAGAAGAATTTTGAACAAAATGAATGATTTTTTTAACTAAATAGTTAGACTTTCAGTTGAAAAAATTAAAGTTGATTAAAATGTGATACAGGAGAAACAAGATGTGATCTGCGACAACCTCGGTGGCACAATCGGTCAACGCTCAACTCATGTACAGTGGTGTTCCCGGTTCGAATCCAGGCTGAGGAAGATTTTTTTTCGCTTCTTCAAAAAACAGTAAACCAATAATCGACACTATTTGATATTCAACAGAAAAAAATTAATTAATACCTTGGTCAACAAATATTTTATCGAGGAGTTGAATATTTTTTTATCTGGTATATAATATCAGGGTGGCCACCAAACTTCATTGTCAAAATTGCCTGACTTTTCCCTGATTTTTCCCGGATCAATTTCTCATTTTCCCTGAACATTAATATCAGAGAGCCGGAATTTTAATCGTGTAACATTTTTAACAATTTATATTTTATAAGCGGGATAAAACAATTTCAAATTAAAACGAAAAATTTACTTTATTCATTGAAACAAAAAAAAAGACTTTTATACCATTAAAAATGAATTTTAAATCCAAAAGAACAAATTTGTAACGAAAGAGTCCAATTTTCAAACAAAAAAGAATCAAATTCAAACATAAACAGTTGAATTTTCAATCCGAAAATTTAATTTTTCAACGAAAAGATACATTTTCAACGAAAAGGTAAATTTTCAAAGAAAAATATAATAATTGATATTTTAAGCAAAAAAAAGGAATTTTCAAGAAAATAGTTAAATTTTCCACCAAAGAGTTCAATTTTCAACAAAACAAATTAACAAATAAGATCAACTCCCAATCCACTAGTTAAATTATTTATAACAAAATTTATTCTCAATGGAAAATATAATAGTTGATATTTCAACCAAAAAGGATTTTAATTTTAAACAAAAACAAAAGATTTTTCAACAAAATACATAGTTGAATCCGCGACCAAAACAGATTAATTTTAACCAAACAGTTGGATTTTCAACAACAAAAAAATCAAATTTCTACCAAAAGAGATGAAGTTTGAAACCAAAGAGACGAATTTTTAATAAAAAAATAAAAATTAACCAGGAAAAGTTTTTCAGTCAAAACAGAAAAACTTATAATTCAAATTTTTGAACTTTCTACTCAAATAATAGAATTTTTTACAAAAAAAAAAAAAAAAAAAAAAATTTTTTAACTAAAAAGTTGAATTTGCTACCAAAATTGACAAATTTACAACAAAAAACATAAATTTTCAACCAAAATGTTGAAATTTCAACTACAAACCAGGAATTTTCAAGCCAATAGTGAAATAGTTTAATTTTACAGTTCATAAAGCTAATTTTCAACCAAAAAAGAAAGAATTTTCAACAAAATAATTTTAATTTTTAGCCAATAACATTAGTTTTCAATAAAGTCGTTCAACTTTCAACCAAAAAATATCAATTCTCAATGAAAAATTCATTAAAAATAATTAATTTTCAACAACAAAATGCGAATTTTTAAGCAAAAGAGATCAATTCTGCACCAAAAATATAATAGAAGACTTTTCAATTAACATGAGTTAACTTTCAACGAAAAGTAGTCAAATTTTCCAAAAAGAGAAAAATGGGAAGTTTCTTGAAACCAAGGGGAGAAAGAGATAAATTTTCAACAAAATAATAAAATTTCAATAAAATAGTTGAATTTTCAACCTAGAAAGATGAATTCTCAAACAATACGATGAATTTTCTGCCAAAAAAGACAAATCTTCAACGAAATACATAAACTTTCAAACAAATCGTTGAATTTTTAAGAAAATAATTAAATTTTCAACAAAATAGTGGCATTTTTAACCTACAAGAATAAATTTTCAACCCAAACTGGAAAAGTCCAATTTAAAAAAAAATGCTTAAATTTTTAAGCAGAGACAAATTATCAACAAAATATGTGTGGTCTTCTGGAGTTTAAATTGAAATTTAAGAATTTTAAATTAGATTAAAATCAAATTCAAAATCTCATTTAACGTCCAATACTCAAGTTAATGAATACAGGGTGCCCAGCGATTCTTAGGAACAAAATTCAAGGTCTTTTCCAGGTTTGCCAGGTCAAGAAATCAAGTTTTTCCAGGTCTCCTTTTTTTACATTAAATAATGAAATAACCAATTGTTATGCATGTGGGAAATGAGAATAAATTCTTAATTTTTTGCGAACGTAAGTCGTTTTTGTGAAATCTTGGGGAATATTTTTAAATCTTTGAAGTTTTCGAAAGCTTTGAAATCTTTTAAAATGTTTGTAAATTCATTCAAATCTTTATGAAATCTATGAAATATAATAATAATAATTTTAAATCATTTTTGAAAATTTTTCAAAATTTCTAAATATTTTGTATAACTTATTCTAATTTTTCCTCCTAAAATTCCTGCGAAATTAAAAAAAAATGCCTTAAAATCTTCCAGATTATTTTCTGACAACTTTGGAAATCTTTTGAAATCTTATGAACAATTTTTTAAAAATTAATGTTTCAAAATGAAAAATGATTCACAATTTTCCGACAAATTTGAAGAAAATTTTGTTATTCCTAACTAAATCATATTAACCTTCACAACTCTTAAAAACGTTCTAAGTTTTTTGTTCGATATCTGCAAAAATCTACATTTTGTTTGAAATTATTTAAAATAATTTAAAGTTTTAAATTAATTTCGAATCTCTCTGAAAATGTTGATGATTTAAGGGTATCTATTTCGAACTCTAATATGAAATTTGTGATATTTCAAGAGATTGGATAGATTTTTCTTCTAAAAACTTATAAAATTCACGGTCAAAAAATAAATTTATTCTCATTTCTATGTTTCAAAAAAAATGTTGATTATTTTCTGGTTTATCTTTCACCCTGCCATACGAGAAAAATGAAAAAAGGGTTTTATATTTGTTCAAAATCAGGGTTCCAGCGATTCTTGGGAACAAAATTCAAGCTTTTTTCCGGGTTTTCCAGGTTAAGAAATCAAGTTTTTTCAGGTCTTCTTTTTTACATTTTTTTTGGTCAACAATTTCTAAAGAAAGTAGAATCATAAATAAAGTCTTAATTTTTTCCGAACATGAGTCGTCTGTGTGAAATTATTTTGAATATTTTAAAAACTTTTTGAAGTCATTGGAATATTTGAAATCTTTTTGAATTCGTTGAAATCTTTTGAAGTTTTTAAAATCTTTGTGAAATCTTTGAGAAATCTATTGGAATTTTTGTCAAATCTTTGACATACTTGAAATCTTTGCGAAATTTTTTGAAATCTTTAAAATATTTGTGAAATATTTCTTTAATTTTTGTTTGTAAAATCTCTTGTGTTTGATTGAAATCATTGATATCTTTTGAAATCTTCTCAAACTTGTTGACATTTTTTGAAATCGTTTACAATCTTTGAGATTTTTTGAAATCTTTGAAATCTGGTGTACTGTACCCTTTTTGAAATCTTTGAAATTCTTGAAATCTTTTGAAATCCTCATGAATTCTTTGAAATATTTGTGAAATATTTCTGAAATCTTTTGTATTTTTTTAAATCACTGAAATATTTGAAATCATTTGAAATCTTCTAAAAACAATTTGAATACGTTTGAAATCTTCGAAATGTTTGAAAATCTTTTAATTCTGATGTTCTGTACCCATGTTAAAATCTTTTAAAACCCTTAGGAATTCTTTGAAATATTCGGGAAATATTTCTGAAATCTTTTGTATTAGTTTGAAACATTTGAAATATTAAAAATGTTCTAGAAAATTTTGAAACCCTTTTTGAAATTTTTGAAATTCTTGAAACCTTATTAAATCCTCAAGAATTCTTTGAAATATTTGTGAAATCATTTGTATACATTTGATATCACTGGAATATTTGAAGACTTTGGGAAAAAGTTTGAAATATTCTAGAAAATTTTGAAAACGTTTCAAATTTGTATGAAATTTTTAAAATAATTATGTGACCTTTCTGCAATCTTTTGTATTAATTTAAAATCATCAAAACGTTCGAAATCTTTGTGAAATTTTCTTAAAAAATTTGCAATTTTCAAATCCGTCAAATCCTTTCAAATCCTCATGGAATCTTTGAAACATTTTGTATTCGTTTGAAATCACTTGAATATTTCAAATCTTTGTGGAATCTTTTGAAATCTTTTAAACAATTTTGAAATGTTTTGTATTCGTTTGAAATCACGAAATCTTTGTCAAATCTGTTGAAATCTTTAAAAAAATTGAAATCGTTTCCAGTCATTCAAATGTTCGGAAATCTTTTGAAATCCTTACGAATTCTTTGGAATCTTTGTGAAATCTTTTTTACTCTTTTGAAAGCACTGGAATATTTTTAATCTTTATGCAATTTTCTAAAAAAATGTTTAATGATTTGAAATCTTTGAAATTTTGTTGGAATCTTTGAAATCTAGTGTACTGTACCTTTTTTGAAATCTTTGAAATTCTTGTATTCTTTGGAAAAATTCAAAAAAATCTTTAAAATATTTGTGAAATCTTTTGTAATAATTTGAAATCATGAAAATATTTGAAATATTTGTGAAATGTTTTGAAATTCTCTAAAAAATTTTGAAATCTTCAAATGAAAAAAAAAAATAAAAAATCAATCAGAAATTAAAAACATATAGAATGATTGAAAATATTCAAGTATACCTATTTATTGCAATCTATAAAATAATTGGTATATATCGATAAATAAAAAACTTTTCAGATGAAAGATTTCTCCTAAACAAAATATTTCTTTCATAATAGACTAAAAGATTTAGGTTACTCTTCACATTTCGAAAAAATAACTGTTTTAGAAGCAGAAAAATTCAAGGTTCTCGTCAAAAATTCAAGACGATTTTCAGGTTTTCAAGGTTTAAAAAAATTCAAGGAGAATTCCAGGTTTTCAAGGTTTACAAGGTCGCTGGACACCCTGGAATAGAATTCCTGAAAATACAACAAAAATCTAATGATCAAATTTGGACAACCACCATAAAATGCTCCCATTACAATTCCTAAAAACAAAACAAGAATTTTTTTCTTTGGACAAAAAGAAAAAAAATGAGAAGGCAACCAACAACATCCCCTTCCTTCTCTTTTGTTTCTCATTTTTCTTTCCTCTTTTTTATTTTTATCCAAAGAAACAAATTTTTGTTTTGTTTTTAGGAATTGCAATAGGAGCATTTTATGGTGGTTGTCGATCGTTAGATTCTTGTTTCATTTTCATGAATTCTATACATTCTAGAGTCTAGTTTTAATATCCAGTTCGTATAATCCATTTTTCTCAGGGTAGTGTAAATGGAATTTGAAGATTTGAATTGGCTCTAAGAAGTAAGATGGGAACAGTTAGAAAAAGCCGATTAACCTTGGATCAGAGAGTCGGATCTGTATAAGTGGTGAAAGACTGAAACAATCAGGATGGCAGGTTGAAGGCATAAACGTCATGGCCGCAAGGAAATGCAGGATGCAGCAAGATGCAAGCAAGCAAGCAAGCGAGAGAGGAGGAATCAGCGGATCTTCTGATTCTTCTTCTTCTTCTTGCTCGATGGCTGTGGTTATCGAACCTCCAACTCTCCAAGTTCAGTAAAATCATCGGCATGGCCACAGCGATTCGCGATTCGCGATTCGCGCTGAATGACCCGCAGGCACGTAGGGATGGATTTAAATTGCAAATCGATTTCGCTCCTTTGTAGTCACCCACCTACTATAGTACCTACCTACCTACCTACCTACCTACCTACCTACCTACCTACCTATCTCCAATACGTGACGACATGACTTGAACCGTACGCGATGAGATTTGCGGGATTCGTGTAAGAATAGTCCTCAGAAACGTGTACTTGCCTGACAACCGGGTGTAAGGTGTCACGTCCAACATAGAAATAATTCACAATTTCACATCAACATCCTGCTGGGTCGACTTCCACTTTCTGTGATTATCAACACTTCCTTTGGGGCCATCCGCGGCGATTTCAAATTCCCGCTCATTTCTCGGTTCTTTCCGGTCAAGTTTTTCAATTTTCCCGGTCAACTAAAAGTAAAATATTCATTATGGTGGTCCAAAAATAGTATATTGTGCTACAAGTGCGGAAAGTAGGCATTTCCACACGAGTGTGAAGTTTGCTGTACGAGCCAGAGGTGAGTCGAAGGCGAGCTGTAAACGAGCCGAAGACAAGCCGGAAACGACCCGAAGATGAGCCGATGGCAAGTACTGTAAACTTCATGAGAGTTGCAACTGTCTATTTTCAGCACCTGTTGCACACGATATTTTTTGTAACGAATGCAGGGAATTTTCGATTTGAGAAACAATAAGAATACATTTTTTGGAAATTTATTGTAATTTTTGGAAATTTATGGTAAAATCACCAAAAATTAACGAAAATTTCCGGAAATTTTCGGTGAATTTGTATATTATCGACAATTTCCAGAAATTCAAGGTATCCAAAGGTTTTTGGAAAAAATCCGAAAATTTCCAGAAAATGGAAAATTGCTAAATTTCCGGAAATTTATGGATAATTGCTAAATTACTGGAAATTTCAGGTAGCCAAAGCTTCTTGGAAAAAATTTCCAGAAATTTTCGGTAATTTAACGGTAATTGATGGTAATTTATCAGTCATTTATGGTAACTTATCACTTCGAGTTTGTCCAATCACTATTCACTACTCACAATCAGTCTCTTAAGCGTAAAATCATAATGAAGTAAGGTTATTATTCCGGCAGTCGTGGAAAGTAAATCTGAATCGAAATGCGCAAGCGCAACAGCAAGAAAAAGTAATCTGCCTGGAACTGCGCAAGCGCAGCAGCTAGAAAAAGTCTTTTTATAACTGCTTTTTACCACGGCTTTGGAATTGGTCACTTCCCGCACGCAATGCATACCTCGAAAAGCGAACATTTCGTGCGTGCGTTACAACAAAAATATTTTTCTGATTTTTTAAATCGTAAAAACTTCACAAAGATGATGTAAAACTACCATGTGAGTAATACGAAGCCTGACATTTTTTTTTTATTTAATTTATCCCCAAAATTACATTTTCAACCAGAGATAAATTTGAAATTAAAATGATGAATCCTCAAACAAAAAATTGATTTCTAACAAAAGAGTTTAACTTTTAAACAAGTAGTTGAATTTTTGACTAAAAAACTATGAATTCGCAACAATGTAAAAAAAAATATCTAAAATTTAGAAGAGGGAACTTTCAAATTGGGCCGAATTCTGACTTGGAAGAGGGATTTTTTCAAATTGCTTTCTTCTACATCCCACTATAATTCTTTAAAAAAATTTCCTGTTCCAAGTGAAATTATATTTCTTGAATTTGGCTACGATCAGAAGTAAATTCCCGGGTTTTTATTTAAATTCCCGGTCATTTTCCGGTTTTTTCCCGGTCAATAAAATTCCCGGTCATTCCCGTTCTTTCCTGGTTACCTTGGTTACCAATTTTCGTCTATTTTTACCCCCTTCCCTTCCACCATTAAAGTATTATGAACTTTGGTTACTCTCTTGAACTGTACCAGTGAAGTCGTCACTGGTTGGATCAGTATTTTGAGTTATCACTGGTGAACCAGTGATTTTCCGATTTTGACTCGGCGAGCCAGTGAATGTCTCAATCAAAACAGTTACTGAAATATACCAGTGACGCCAAGTGATAGATTCAACCATTGATCGTACCAGTGATGTAGGGCGTCCTTATTTATTGTTGTGAATTTATTGTTTTTGAAAGAAACTGTAAAGGTTTGTACAACAGTGATGAATGCTAATCAGTGACATACCTAACCAGCTGACGGATGACAACTTGTAGGGCTGAATACTGGTTGTAACCAGTGAACCTAACTGATTAAACCGATGACGGAATTCCACTGATTGAACCAGTGAAATCTCACTGATTGCCAGTGACATGCTTCTGGCTGTTTCAACCAGTGATATTTCACTGAAAATCAGTGAGATTTCACTGGTTCATTTTGAGCGACTGAACACAGATTTCACGCTTTTTCTAAATTGTTTCGCATTTCTAGTGGGTTCAGTTACCCAAATGCTCTAAAACCAGAGAAAATAGGATTTTTTCAAACAACAGAAAAATGATTGTCAATCAAATGGTTGAAATGTCAACTAAAAAAGATGAGTTTTAATTCAAAAATGAAAGAGTTAAATTTTTAATTTAAAAATACTTGAAAACTGAAAGAATTTTCGAACAGTTTAATTCAACTATAAAAGACGAATTTTTTACAAAATAATTAAATCCTCAACCAAAGAGATGAATTTTCAACAAAAAAAAAAATAATTTTCTACCCAAAAATATGAATTATCAACAAAACAAATGCATTTTCTTGAATTTTTAAACGTATAAGATTAAACTGCATCCAAAAACAGTTTCATTTTCAACAAAATACTTAAATTTTCAACAACAACAAAATTAATTTTCAACCAAACAATGATATTCACAAACAAATAGTTCAACTTTAAGTAAAATAGAAGAATTTTAAACTAGCAAAGATAAATTTTCAACGAAATGGTAAAACTTTTAACAAAAAAAAGATTAAATTTAAATCAAAAACAGTTGCATTTTCAACGAATAAATTAAATTTTCAATAAAATAGTTGAATATGTATCCAGAAAATGAACTTTCAACCTACAAAGATGATTCCTCAACAAAATATATAATATTTGATATTTCAACAAAAAAATATGAAGTTTCGACCCAAAGAGATGAATTTGAAAATCAAAAGACGAATTTAGAACCAAGAAGTTTAATTTTCTACTAAAAACCAAATACTTGAATTTTCAGTAAACAAATTGAATTTTCACAACAACAAAAAAAGAATCTTCAACGAAATAGTCAAATTTTTAAACAAAGAGATGAATTATCCAAACAAAAGGACGAATTTTCAACAAAACAGATTATTTCTCAATCAAAAACTGAATAATTTTCTACCAAAATATGAATTTCAACGAAATACATGAGTTTTCAATCAAATAGTTTAAATTTCAACTGAAAAGTATAAGTTTTTTGATAAAGAATAGAATAGTTAAATTTTCAATTAAAAAAAATACTTAAAGAAACGAATTTTCAACCTGTTTAATTCAACTAAAAAAGAAAATTTCTAAAAAAAGGGTTATCAACGAAATGAAATAATTTTATACCAAATAGTTAAATTTTCAACCTATAAAGGACAAATTTTCAACCAAAAATGGAACAGTTATATTTTCAAATGGAAAAATTAATTTGAAAAAAAAACACATTTTTCAACGAAACAATTAAGTTTTCAACAAAAGCGACGAAAAGAAATTTCAATGAAGTAGTTCAATTTTCAACCAAAAAAGATTAATTTTCTCTTAAAAAAGATCAATTTTCAACAAAATACATGAATTTTAAACCAAATAGTTGAATTTTCAACCAGAAAAGATAAATTGTCAATAAAAATATCAATTTTTAACTTGAAATAAAATAGTTACATTTCGAGGCTGCAGAATTAATTCTTAGCTTGAAAAGAAACAAATTTTTTTAAGAAATAGTAAAATAATTAACTATAGAGATGAATCTTTAACCAAAAAATGATTTTAACAAGGTAGTTCAACTTTTAACCAACTACTTGAATTTTTGACAAAATAGATGACTTTTAAAACAAGAATAATCGCTTTTTACCAAAAAAGACCAATTTTTAAATAAATACGGAACAGTTAAATTTTAATTTAAAAAATCAATTTTCAATTAGCAATGAAAAAAATTTCCGAAAAAACAGTTAAATTTTCAACCGAAGAGGCGAATGAGCACGAAAATTTTTTTTTTAGCAAAGCAGTTCAACTTTCAGCCAAATAATAGAATTTTTAAACAAACGAGATGAATTCTGTACGAAAAATATAATAATAGAGTTTTAAACTATTTTTTTGTAAATCAGTCTTTTGGATCAATTCAACAGGTTTTGAATTAAAATAAAAATAGTTTTCGAGTGAAATATTAACTATTATATTTTTCGTTAGGAATTTATCTTTTTTGGTATAGAAGAGTCATCCTTTTTGGTTGAAAATGAACTTTTTGTTGAAAATTTGCCTTTTTCATTGAATTAAACTGTTTTTGATTATAAATAAAAAAATTGTTTGGTTAAAATGTCAAATATTATATTTTTTATTGATAGTTCAACATTTGAGGTAAAAATTTTGAATGTCTTCCAACAAATTCGACATTTTGGATTGAAAATTCAAATATTTAGTTGAAAACTCGACTATTTTGTTAAAAATTCACGTTTCTTGGTCGAAAATGAACTTTTTTGTTGAAAATTAGTCTCATTTAGTAGAAAATCATTTTGGGTTGGAATGAACTATTTCTTATATGAAATTAAAATGATTTTTGGATTAAATATCAACAATTATATTTCTGGTTGAAAATTCATATTTTTGGTTTGAAAATAAATTCTTTTGGTTAAAGATTCACTATTTTAGTTGAAAATTCTTCTCTTTGGTTAAAAATTCTACTATTTGTTTGAAAATTAATTTTGTTTGTTGAAAATCCATATTTTCGATGTGAAAATACAATTGCTTTATAGAAAATGCCTATTTTCAGCTTAAAAGTGCAACAATGTAATTATTTTGTTGAAAATTGTTTCTTTCGGTTGACAGTTAATTAATTTCAACTGAAAATTAAACTTTTGGCTGTTTTTCTTGATAATTAATTTTTTTTCTTTGTATAAAATTATTCATTTCTTTTGGCAAAAATTTAATCTTCACCATTCATTCAAAATACAACTATTTTTGGTTGAAGCCTAATCTTTTTTGTTTAAAAATTTGACCATTTGGTTAAAAATTAATCTTTTCCAATTTTCTGGAAAACTCAACTCTTTTGGTAGAAAGTTAATGTTTTTTGTTTCAAAATTCCACTATTTTGTTGAAACTGCAATATATTTTGTCTCGAAATCTTAGGAATTCAACGAGTTCCCTGTTGAATTTATTTATTCCCCTTTTCCGTAAAAAACCACCCTATTTACCCTGTTTTAAGATCATTTTGAGTTCTGAAGTCTAACATGAACTTTTTTACTTGATATACATTTTTTTAAGTATGGAGCAAGCTTCCTCATAAGTAACAAGTGACATTAAAAGACAGTGAGTGATGAAAAATGAACTTTTGACTCTGGATCAACGTCTTTTCATTTTCCCTAAACAAGAGCCTTTTATTCTTCGACCCTTTCGCTCTCTCCTTTGACGCGTCACTGGACTGCTTTTTTCTGACTAATTGACCGAGACCTTTTGCTGCTTGGTCTTTTGTTTTCTCCCCTTGACGATGGAGCAAACAACCCTTGCTCTTATACTTCGGCCCGGTTCGGAGACAGAGGAATGCTCTTCTTATCCGCGAGAGAAGTGGTGCTGTATATACTCTTATTTCTTCCTCGAAGGATGCTTTTCTTTTCCAATGTCGTGCAGAAAGTGAACTGAATTTGCTTAAAAGTATCCGCGTACAGAGTCGAGAGAACGATCCCGAAGCACTCCAGCGCTGAATAATCTATACTCTGGCTGACTGTGAATTCTAAATCCATTCTATCCAAAAATAAAATACATTTCGTTCGCACGATCCGTCTTTCGTATACAGTGTTCGGGGGAACAAGCGCTCTTTCGATGTCCTAGACTAACTGGCGGGTAACTTGAAAAAGTTTCGAAGTCTTGTAGACAAGAGATGTTAGAGAAGTTTATGATTAATGATTATTATTTGAACTGCACTAATGAGGCTATACATTAATGTCAGAGATGAGTGTTGGAAATCCACCACCACCTCCTCCAGAATCTACTCCACCACTACCTCCTCCTCCTCCTTCCCCTACTCCTCCTACTCCACCTCCTCCTCTAGCATCTCCACCACCACCTTCTTCTCCACCCTCTTCTCCACTTCCACCTCCTCCACCACTTCCTCCACCACTTCCTTCAGCACCCCCTCTATCATCTCCTCCACCACCAACTCCTCCTCCAGCTCCTCCTTCGCCACCACCTTCACCACCTACTCCAACACCTTCTCTAGTATCTCCACCACCACGTCCTCCTTCACCTTCACCTTCTCCTCCACCTCATCTAGCATCTTCTTCACCACCACCGCCTCCTCCACCTCCTTCTCCACTTCCACCTCCTCCAGCACCTTATATAGCATCTTCTTCACCGCCACCGCCTCCTCCACTTCCACCTTCTCCAGCACCTTATATAGCATCTGCTTCACCGCCACCGCCTCCTCCACCACTTCCACCTCCTCCTTCACCTCCTCCTCCACCTTCTCCTCCACTTCCACCTCCTCCAACACCTTCTCCAGCAACCCATCTAGCATCTTCTTCACCACCACCACCTCCTCCTCCACTTCCACCTCCACTTACACCTTCTCCAGCACCTCCTCTGGCATCTCCATCACTACCTCCTCCTTCTCCTCCTACTCCTCCTACTTCACCTCCTCCAGCACCTCCTCTATCATCTACACCGCCACCTCCTCCTTCTTCTCCTTCACCTCATCTAGCATCTTCTT
>CAKNYM010052268.1:33038-76256 GCA_932195095.1 Andricus curvator
GGTAAAGGGTAAAGAGGAAAGGGTGGATGGTAAAGTGTGAAGGGTAAAGGGTAAAGAGGAAATGGTAAAGGATGAAGTGTGAATGACAAAGGACAAGATTCAAGGTAAAGGGTAAAGGAGAAGAGTTAAGGTAAAGGTAAAGAGGACAGGGTGGGTGGTGAATGGTGAAGGATAAACGGTGAAGAGGAAAGGGTGAAGTGTGAAAGGCAAAGGATAAAGGGTAAAAGAAGAGAGTTAAGGTCAAGGGTAAATGGTAAAGGTAAAGGGCAAAGGTAAAGGGCAAAGGTAAAGGGTGAAATGGAAAAAATAAAAAAAGGTTTTGTCGGTCAATGAATGAAAGAATTTCTTTTCTGGGTGAAGTACGGAAAGGAAAAGTAGAAAGTGGTTAAGGGTAAATGGTAAATGGTAGACGGTGAAGGGTAGAGGGTAAAGGGTAGAGGTTGAAGGGTAAAGGGTGCAGGGTAAAGGGTGAAGGGAATGCTCCATCTATCAAATTTTCAAAATTTGTGTGCTATTTATCCTAAAAAGATCGACAATTAGCCACGGCGTTTAAATTAAAGAAAAATTTTAATTAAAAAAAAAACATTTTTTTGAACCATAGTAATTTTTTTCTAGTGAAAGAATTTTTCTTCTGAGTAGAGTTCGGAAATGTTTGTAGAAATAAATATACAATAAAGGGTAAATAAGCGGTAAGTACATTTGCGTTATACCATCTGTGTTCAGAGGCGTCTTTATACCTCGTCGTTGAAGGTGGACTTTTTTTTGTTTTGAATGGCTCGCATTATACCATAGTGCAATGCATTCGAGGTGTGCTTGTTTGTGTTTACTTGTGTGAGTATAATGAACGAGTGGGCGACTATGAAACGAGTAACCGAACATTCAAAATGGATGTCTCTCGCTTCGCCTCGAATTAATAAACAGCAACAAATGACTGCCTATATCTTCCTCTTTACCGACCAACTAACATACCTTGATGTGTAGTCGAACCTTCTCTCTTTAATACTTGCTGGTTTTATCAAATGGGAAGGCAATTCGTAACCAGTCAGTCCGATTTCAACGAGCTTGTAGTCGATTGATTTCGGATATGGCAAGTCATTTATAAGAGCAAAAAAGTATACATAATTATATATAGTTTAATAATACCAGCAAAATAATTTTCAATACAAAACAAGTTTCCTTTATCTATTTATTTTTTAGGATCTTTAGACATTAAACCCTTCAGCTCACATCCCTTACCAAATCCCAAATTACCCCAACTCTCAGAATTTGGTCAGAGAAGTGGTAAACTGCAGAAAACCATATTTCCTGCGCACAGCTGGTTACCGACAGACGAGTTTGGATGTAGAGATTCGATAGCATCGAGTGTAATCCATCCTTGGCAAGAAACCTCCGGCTGGACAGTAGTTAAACGCAGTGAAAACGCGACTAAGCGAGAATGACGAATGGGCACCCATCCGAGCGCTAACCACGACTGTCAGTCCTTAAAATTCGAGATCTCGACGAGTTGAGAATCACATCCTAGCTAAAACTTCTGGTTTATTTATGATTATTTATTTATGTTTTTGAGGTTATATGAATATAATTTTTCTAATTTTCTTGAGAAAAGTCAAAAATATTTTTTAACAGATATGTCAAATCAAAATTTTAACAAAAATGTTTGGCATTGACCACGTAGTTGAATTTTCAAACAAAAAAGATTAATCCTCAACGAAAACTTTAAAAGTCGATATTTCCATCATAAAAGATTTTTATTTAAAATTAAAAACAGTTGAAATAATCCTAAAAAAGAAAAACTATTAAGAAAATAGTTGAATCTTCAACCAAAACTGATTAATTTTCAACCAGTTGTATTTTTAACCAAAAAAGAATAAATATTTTCCAAAAGAGACGAATTTTCTACAAAACAATTCAATTTTTCAGGCCCAAAATATAAATTTTCAACAAAAAAAGTAATTTCTCAATTAAATACATGAACTTTAAAAAAAAAATTAATTCTCAGCGAAAAATGTAGGACTTAATATTTCAATCCAACAAATTTTTTATTTTAAATAAAAAACAGTGAAATTATAAAAAAAAATTTCAACAAATTAGTTATATTTTTAAAGGAAAGAGATTAATTTGAACTGCAGTTATAAATTTTCAACCAAACAAGTGAATGTTTAACACATTAGTTTAACTTTTATTTAAATTTTCAACTAAAAATGATGAAATAAAAAACTAAAAAAATTTTATTTCGAATAAACAGTCGCAATTTGAATAAAAAAGGAGGCAATTGCTACCAAAAGAGATGAACTTTTACACCAAAAGGACGAATTTTCAACCAAAAATGATTTTTCAGTCAAGAAAAAAAAAGTTTTAGGCAAATTATAATTTGAAGGGAAAAATAATGTGTAATACAAAATAAAAATTACGAATAACTATTTATTTTCATGATTCTTTGTTAATTTGCTTTGGGATCATATAAATATAATTTCTCTATGTTTCTCGAGAAAATTCAAAAAGATTTTTGAACTTTTCAGATATGTCAAAAAGGTATCTAGAAAATTTCTAAGAATTTTTTGACATCATTCAAAAAATTGCAGAAAAAATTTGAGTCCGTTTAAAAGATATTTCGAACTTTTGTACGTTTTGAAAATTTTTTTAATATTTTATAAATTTTGGGAAAACTTTCAAAGACTTAAAATTATATTCCGGATTCGTTTTTGACAATATTGAAAATCTTTTGAAACGTTTTAAAATCGTTTTCCACATTCTCTTAAATTAATTGAATAATATGAAAAATCACTTGAAATATTATAATAATTTCTATAAAAAATTAATTATCTTCACACCCTTTAAAATCTTTAAAAAACGTCGAAATTTAAATTTGAAACTTTCAAAAATCTATATTTTGTCTTAAGTTTTTAAAACTCTTTTCAGATTTCAGATTATTTTTGAAATTGTTTGAAAAATTTCGAAATATCATATAAAATGATTCAAATTTTTTCTCAAATTCTGGAAAAGTTCTGCAAAATTTAAAAAAATTGCCTTCAAATCTTTCAGATTCTTTTTTGGCAATGTTGGAAATCTTTTAGAATGTTTTGAAATCTTTCCAAACATTTCCTTAAAAACAAATTAAAAAAAAAATCATAAAAAATTTTTCCAGAAATTTTAGGATTTTCCAAAAGACCCTGAAATCTTTAAAATTCTTTGGAAATACCTTTAAATTACTGAAATCAGTTGAAAACTGCTTGAAATATATTTTTTTAATTTCCTGAAATATTTAAAAGCTTTAAAAAATTTGGAAATTCCTTAAAATCTCCTTAAATATCATAAAATCTTATATTTCCTGTAAAATTGTTACAGATCATCCGAAATTCTACGAAATTCTTTACAACCGGATGAAATTTGTTCTGAATCCCTTGAAATCAATAAAATCCTTGAAAATCCATTGAAATTTTTTTAATCTCTTAAAAAATGCCTTAATATTTTTAAAAAACCCTAAAATATTTCAAATCTTTTGAAATCTTTTCAAATTATTGAAAGTGATTAAAACACTCTTGGAATCTTTTTAAATTTCCTGAAATATTTAAAATTCTTTGAAATCTTTTCAAAATTTTGTAAGTTCTTGAAAATGCCTTGGAATTTTTTTAAATACACTGAAATATTTGAAAATTCCTTGAAAATTTTCAAAAGACCCTAAAATCTTTAAAATCCTTTAAAAATACCTTCAAAGTACTGAAACCAATTAAAAACTACTTGAAATATTGTACAATATCCTGAAAGACTTCACAAGAATTCAAGAAAATTCAGAAATAGATATAGACCTAAATTCAATATTTAATTCATTATTTTAATTCAATATTAATTTCAATTCATTATCAATTAATTATTATTTGAATAATATTAATTTAATTAATTATATTTAATTCAATACTCAACTCATTTAAAAAAGTGACTATATTTATTTTATTTTAAAAAAGTGATTTGAGAAAAAAAGTGACTGAAATTGTCTGAGTGGCATCCCTGATTATTCTTAACAGTTAATTAGAGTCCTTCTCACAGAAATGCCCTGATTTTCGCATTTTTTCAAAATTTTCCGACTTCCATGTATTTCTTGACCTGCGGTCACCCTACTATAATTTAGTACTAATTAAGGCAATGTAAAAAATTCAGAAAAAGATAAAAACAAAAAGCATAAAAATAAGAAATTGTTACAAAGTCTCGAGTGACTAGCAGTAATTCGCTGATCAATCTTTTAATTAAGAGTAGTTGAAGTGAATTAGAATTTATAAACCGTACGAATTGAACTTTGATGTGAAGGAATGATTGACCGCGCATAAAACTTGTCTGGAGACACGATTTCCTTTTCCAAGGATCTTGAGGCACGAGTGTAATTAAGCAGTCTCCCACATAATTAAGCAGATTGATCATCAGGTTTATGATCGTGACGAAACTGTATATTAAACCTAGATTTTTTTTTACTACAAAAAAAAATATTTTTTAGACTAATATTATTTGAATATTTAAATTAAAAATTGTATCTCCACTGGGAATCGAACCAAAGGTCTTCCGATTGCCGGTCGGGTGCTCCTACCAATTTGAATATTTAAATTTAATTTTAGCCTGATATGTGCCAGATTATTTTCAGATTTCAGAACTAAAATTAGGAAAAGATCTTTAATTCGAATTAGTTTATTACTCTGAAGTTACTGCTCAATCTAAATATTAAAATAAGATTAGCCTGAAAAATATAAAATTAAAAAAAAGTAGCAACTTTGGGCACCAATTCCTTCTTCTTCTAATTTTACTTGAATATTCTAATAAGATTGGCCAAGAAAATTGAAAATATAAACAAAATAAGGATCTACGTTATAATACGTAGTGGCCCAAAATTTTCCCAAAACATGGAAAATAGGATGATTTTTCACGAAAATAGGGTAATAAATTCTTACCATATTAAATACCATTAAATTTAAAAAAAGACCAATTTTTTTCAAGAGACTTGAATTTTGAAGGAAAAAGTTAATTTTAAGCCAAGAAAGATGAATTTTCAACCAAGAAAAATGACTTTTCTAACATGAAATATAAAATTTCAATCTAAAAGAAAGAATTTTTAACAAAAAGTTGATTTTTCAACCAAAAAGATGACTCATCAAAATGGTTAAATTTTTAATAAAATGATCGAATTTTCAAACAAAAAATATGAAAATAAAACCAAAATCAGTTACATTTTTAAGCAAAAAAAAAATTCATTTTCTAGAAAACAGTTGATTTTTTTTTAAATTTGAATCCTCAACCAAATAGATGAATTTTCAATCACGAAAGATGACTCTTAAAACAAATAGTTGAATTTTCAAATAAAAAAATATATTTTTGGAAAAAAAATGAAATCGTCAATTTTTTACTCCGAAAAATTAATTTTCAACAAAAAAAAAAAAGGAATTTTCAACCAGTTGAATTCAAACAAAAATAAGAATTTTTTCATAATGGATAAATAACCAATCAAAAATGAAAAAGTCGAATTTTCAGATTGAAGAAATAATTTTTAAGCAACAAAACAAATTTTTAACGAAAAAGTTAAATTTAAAACCAATAATAAAAATTATTGATCAAAAATTTTTTTTTTTTTTTTAAATTTATTAAATTAAAAAATTTAATAATTGGAGGGATTAATAATAAAAAATTTAATAAATCGCTATATCAAACATTAAAAAAATAATTCCAGTGAATCTTAAACAAAAATTAATTTCTAACAAATTAATTCAACTTTCAGTCTAGTAATTGAATTTTCAACCAAAAAAGATTAATTTTTAACTAAATAGTTTTCTACCAAAAAGGTAAATTTTTTACCAAGAAAATTAATGTTTTATCAAACAACACAAACTTTCAACAAAATAAATCAATTTTATACGAAAATTGTTGAATTTTCAAACCAAAAATATGATTTTTCATCCAAAAAAGTTCATGTTTAACCAAATAGTTAAATTTTCACAAAAATATTGTAATTGTTACCCAAAGAGTTGAAATTTCAACTAGAAATATGAATTTTCAAGAAAAAAATTAATTTCTAATCGAAGATTTTAATTTTCTACTAAATTGTTGAATTTTCAAACGAAAAAGACAAACTTTCAACAAAGCAGGTGAATTTTCGATCCCAAAATATAAATTTTTAACTAATAATTTTATGAATCTGTAAAAAAATGAAATTTTTAAAAAGTAGTTCAACTTTCAACTAAGTAGTTGATTCTTCAATTAAAAATAATAAATTTTAACCAAAAATGGAACAGTTACATTTTGAGTTAAACCAATTGTCAAGAAAAAAAAACGAATTTTCAACCAAATATTTACATTTTCCACCAAAGAGATAAATTTTCAACTAAAATAATTAATCTACCAACAAAATTATTTTTCAACAGAAGAGTTCAAAATTCATCCCAAAAGATGATTTTTAACCCACAAAATATATATTTTTAAATGGAATACTTTTCCAGTACTTTTCAAATAAAAAATTCCTGCTCAAAATAAAAATAAAATTACGTGAGACGATTTCGAACTTTATCCGGGATCCCGATGAGATAATAATGGGAATTTTTTCAGAATTCCAGACTTTGTTTAAAATTGAAATATTTTTAAATCAGGAGCTTAAGGCAAAATCAGTAAAAATGAATAATTACTAATCGAATATTTTTTAATCAAACGAGAAAAAACTTACCTCGGCCCGGATTTGAACCGATAACGTCGTTAGCGTTAGCCAATTCATTTCTTGTTTGGCTCCATTCTACTCAGGAATATTGGCGTTCCCGGTTCAAATCCGGGCCGAGGTAGATTTTTTCTCGCTTCTTGAAAAATTATTGGACCAGGAATCAGCGAAATTTAACATCAGGAACTAATTAATTACCCTGGTGGACAAAATAAAATGAATATTCTAAAATATAATTAATAATACTGCATAAGGATGAGAAGGGAAATAAAAACCCGACTCGTTAATTGTCGATTAATTAACAATGCCGCGTAGGATCTGGTCACGTTGCATCACGTGTTTAATAAGCGCTTAAAGCCGGACCTCTCACATTAATTAGTTATTAACAGTCCGGCTATAATTACAAATGCAAATTGGTCCCGTAATTCTGTTCCGTCATTATTTCCCCGGAGGTTTCACAATTCCACCTCCGCGAGTACTTTTACTCCTCCATCACTTCGTTGACTTCAGATCGAGTAAGAAAACACTCTCAGAGATCACGGCGCAAAAAAGAGGTAATTGGGTAATTTTTTCACAAAAGGGGCAAAATAGGACAAATTTTCAACCAAAGAGATTAATTTTCAACTAAAATTATGAATCTTTAACTGGAATCGATGAATTTTTAACAAAATAAGAGTTCAACTTTCAACCAAGTAGTTTTATTTTTAACCAAAAATATGAATTTTCAACTACAATGATGAATATTTAAATGGAATAGTTTAATTTTCAACAAAAAATACGAATTTTCAAAGAAGATTCATTTTCTACCAAAATAGACGATTTTTCAACAAAATGTATTGATTTTGAATTAAATAGTTGAATTTTCGACTAAAAAGAAAATTCTTAACCAAATAGTAAAAATTCGAACTAAAACAGATAATCTTTAAACTAAAAATAAAATATTAAAATTTTCAGTTACGAAAATTAATTTTCAACCAAATTAACGAATTTTCAACTAAAATGATGAATCTTCAAATTAAATATGTCGTTGATGAATTTTAAATAAAAAAAATCAATTTTTAACAAAAGAGTTGAACTTTCAACCAAGATTTTTTATTTTTAACCAAAAATATGAATTGTCAACGGCAATGATGAATATTTAAATAGAATACTTTAATTTTCAACAAAAAATACAAATTTTCAAATAAGATTAATTTTCTACCAAAACAGACGATTTTTCAACAAAATGCATTTATTTTCAATTAAATAGTTGAATTGACGACTAAAAAAGAAAATTCTTAACCAAATAGTAAAATTTCGAACTAAAACAGATCAATTTTAAACTAAAAATAAAATATTGAAATTTTCAGTTACGAAAATTAATTTTCAACCAAATTAACGAATTTTCAACTAAAATTATGAATCTTCAAATTAAATATGTAGCTGATGAATTTGAAACCAAAAAGATAAAATTTCAACCAAAATGATGAATTTTTAACTAGAATAATTGAATGTTTAACCAAAAAGATGAATTTTCAACCTAGAATATTAATTTTAACCAAAAAATACGAATTTTCAATCAAACAAATAATTCCTGAACCAAAAATTGAAAAGTTAAATTTTTAGTTAAAAAAATTAATGTCAAACCAGAGATAAATTTTTAAATAAAATGATAGAATATTCTGAACGAGATATTTAGTAGTCGATATTTAAAAAAAAATAAAAAAATTTTCAATCAAAAACAGTTGAATTAAACTGAAAAAGACGAAAATAAAAATTGCAACAAAACTGTTGAATTTTCAACAAAATACAGGAGTTTTCACCAGATACTTGAATTTTCAACTAAAAACAATAAATTTTAAACCAAAAATAGAATAGTTAAGTTTTCAGTTAAACAAATCAATTTCAACAAAAAAATTCAACAAAATAGTTCAATACAGTAATATAAAGTTACTTATACAAACAAAGAATAATTTGTTTTCAATTTTATATTGCAATTAAAAAAAGTACGTTCTCGAAATGATTCCCTGACTTTAAAAAAAAATTCCAGGTTTTTCCAGATTTATAAAAACTCCCAAGACAAAAAGACGAATTTTTTAGAAGACACTCGAATTTTCAACCCGAAAAGTTTAATTTTCGACAAAAAAGTTAATTTTCAACCGAAATTAATTTTCAACCAAGAAAGATGAATTTTCTATCCAAAAAGATAAATGTTCAACAAAACAGTTGAACTTTCAAACAAAAAAGATGAATTTTTAACAAAATAAATTAATTTTCAACGAAATAATTAAATTTTCAACAAAATTGTTGATTTTTTTACAAAATAACTGAATTTTCAACCTACAAAGATCAATTTTCAACCAAGAAGATTAATTTTCTACCAACAGACGAATTTTTAACAACAAAAATTATTTTTCAACCAAATAGTTAAATTTTTAATTAAAAGAAACCAGTTTTCAAATAAAAATACGATTGTTAACTTTTGCGTTAGAAAATTAATAATCAACACCAAACAAAAAACGAATTTTTAACTAGTTGAATTCAAATAAAAAAGAGGAATTTTTAATAAAATAGTTGAATTCTCAACCAAATCAGATTAATTTTCAAGCCGAAAAGACGAATTTTCTACAAAATAATTGAATCTTCAACCCGAAAAATCAATTTTCAAGAAAAAAGTTATTTTTCTACCTGATGGTTAAATTTTTGACTAAATAGTTGAATTTTCAACCAAACAGTTGAATTTGTACTAAAAAAGGATGAAGTTCCGACTAGAAAAATATCAATTTTTAACAAAAAATTGAAAAATAAAGATGAATTTTTAATTAAATTTATGAATCTTGAAAAAAAATTGATTTTTAATAAATGAGTTCAACTTTCCATTACTTACTCAATTTTTCAACAAAAAAAGATGAATTCACAACAAAAAAAGATGAATTCACAACAAAAAAAGAGACGAATTTTCAACAGTAAAATTGAATTCTGAAGCAAAACAGATTAATTTTCAACCAAACAGTTGCATTTTTAACCAAAAAGGATAAATTTCGCAACCAAGAAGATTAATATTCTACAAGAAAGATGAATTTTCAACAAAATACATTAATTTTGAACCAAAGAGTTGAATTTTCAACTAGAAAATATCAATTTTAATTAAAAATATAAATTTTCCAACAAAAATTGAATAGATCAATTTCCGGTTAAATAAATTGAATTTCAACCAAAAACAAATAATGAATTTTCGACCCAAAAGGACGAATTTTGTAGTCAAAAAGACGAACTTTTGGAAAGAAGGGGGAATTTTTCACCAAAGCAGATGACTTTAACAAAAAACTTGAATTTTTAACAAAATAATTAATTTTGTAATCAAATATTTAAAGCAACAAGATTTTCAACCAATGTTCGGATTTGCAAACAAAGTATTTAAATTCAACCAAAAACAGTTGGATTTTTATCCAGATAGTTGAATTTTCAAGCCAAAAAGGCGATTTCTTTTTTCAAGATTGAAATTTGTAACCTGAAAAGTTGAATTTTCAATTAAACAATTTATTTTTGAACAAGAAAGATGACTTTTCTACTATAAAATATGAATTTTCAATCGAAAAGGACGATTTTTCCACAAAATAGTTAAATTTTAGACCAAAGAAGATGATTTGAACAAATTAGTTTAATTTTTTAGCAAAATAATAGAATATTTAACCAAAAAGCAGCACTTTACACTACAAAAATAAATGTTTTGCCAAATGACGAAATTTTAACCAAATAATTGAATTTTCAGTTTAAAAAATTAGTTTTCAACAAAGACGAATTTTTAATAAAATAGTTGAATCCTCAACCAAAAAGGCGACTTATCAACAAAATACATGAATTTTATACCAAAAGTTCAATTTTCCACCAAAATAGTAACATTTTTCATCCAAAATATGAATTTTTAACAAAAAATTTAAATTTAGTCAAGCAGTTTTAACTTGATATCAAGTTGTTGAATTTTCAATACAAAAAGACGAGTTTTATACCACATAATATGAATTATCAGAAAAAAGTTAATTTATAATAAAATAGTTTAAATTACAATCAAAAAAGGTTTTTATTTACAAGCAAAGACAGTTGAATTCAATAGAAAAGATGAATTTCCAAAAAAATAGTTGAATCCTTAACAAAAAGAGATTGATTTTCAACTAAAGAAATGAATTTTCAACAAAACGGATTATGTTCCAACTAGAAAAAAAAATTTTTAATCAAAAATATCAATTTTCAACAAAAAATTGAATCTTTATATATTCATCAAAAAAATAAATTCTCAAACAACAAAAAAACTAATTTTCAACGAAATAATTGAATTTTCAACTGAAGAAATCAATTTTTGAGCAAACAGATGCATTTTCATCAAAAAAGGCGTATTTTAAACAAAATACATTAGTTTTCAACCACATAGTTAATTTTTAAGGAAAAGAAATCTATTTTTTTCAAATATCAATTTTCAACCAAAAATGGAATATTTACGTTTTCAGTTAAAAAACAGTTTCTTAACTGAAAACGTTTCTTTTTGTTGGTTGACAATTAAGTTTTTTAAAAACTTAATTGTCAACCAAAAAAAAAAAAAAAAAGAAACGAATTTTTAAAAAAATATTTTAATTTACAACCAAAGAGATGTATTACTAAATTAAATGACGAATCTTTAAAAAAATTAATTTTTAACAAAAAGTGTTCAAAATTCAACCGAATACTTGAATTTTCAACTAATAACGATGAATTTTTAGCGAAACAGTTGCATTTTCAATAAAATAATAAAATTTTGAACCTAATAGTAGCATTTTCAACCAATCAAAAAAGAAAAATAAGGGAGAAATTCAAAAATTATTTGCACATTTTGAAAAGAAGAAACAATATTTTTATAACAAATTGTGTACTTTTTAAATAATGCTAAACGACTTTTTGATGATTTTTGCCATTAAAAAATGTATTTTTTTGAATTGGATATACATAGATCGTTGAAAATAATTTTCAACCAAGAAAGATGAATTATCAACCAAAAAAGATCACTATTGTGTTTTGAAAGATGAATTTTCGACCCAAAAAGACAAACTTTCTATAAAAAAAACGGACTTTACACAAACCAATTAATTTGTTGACCAAAAAGACTGACTTGAAGAAAATATTTGAATTCTCCACAAATTAATTAAATTTTCAACTAAAAAGTTGAATTTTCAACAAAGAGGTTCATCTACAAAAAAGATGACTTTTCTACCATTGAAAATAAATTTTTAATTCAAAAGGCGAATTTTTTATTAAATAAGACGGACTTTCAACAACAAAAAAATGAATTTTCGGCTTTAAAAAAAAATTTAAGCCAAAAGTTAAATTTTCAACCAAATAATTGAATTTTCAACCAAATAGTAAAATTTTCAACAAAATAGTTGCATTTTCAAACAAATTGCTGATATTTCAACCTGAAAAGATGAATTTTCAACCAAGCAGATTAATTTTCTGCCAATAGATGAATTTTCAAACAAATAATTAAATTCATAAGTCAAAAAGACCATTTTTTTAAGACAATTGAATTTTCAACCAAAAAGGATTAATTTTTTATCCAGAAAGACGGATTTTCCAAGAAACAATCAAGTTGTCTACCAAAAAACTGACTTTAACAAAATAGTTGAATTTTCAACAAAAAAGTTCATCTGCAAAACGAAAAATATGATTTTCCAACCATTAGAGATGAATTTTCAATTCAAAAGGCGAATTTTTTATTCAAAAAGACGGATTTTTAACAAAAAATTGAATTATCGGCTTTAATAGTTAAATTAAAAATAGTTGAATTTTTAAGCAAAATTTTTTTCATTTAAAAAAGAAAAAACAACGTTTTTATAAAAAATTGTATAGTTTCTGAATAATGACAAATGACTTTTTTTAATGATTTCTCCCATTTAAAAATCCATTTTTTTTAAACTGGATATACTTAGGTCATTGATAATTCATTCACGGCGATATAAAAAAACCCAAGAAAACAAAAAATTCATTTAATAAACAATTTTCATATTTTTTAAATCGTTCTCATAACGAAGAATATTTTCTCTTCTAAAAATGCCTTCATTGATAATTAAATCGTGATAGTTGTAAGTATAAATGAACATTTATCTCAAAGACTTTTTATTTTATCTTTACTAGAATTCATTTTTGCAATTCAAAGTGAAAGAATTTTACAATATTACAAACAAATTATCTAAAAATGCTTAATTAAAAATTGTTAAATATTAAAAGTTCTACAAATTTTTGAAACAAAATCTCTTCAAATTTTTAGAATCTTTGAAAATAATTTAAAATCTTTGAAATCCTTCGAAATTTCTCGAATTCCTTCATAATCTTAAAAATTTTTAATCCGTAAAAATCCCTTGGAATAAAATTTAATTTATTCCCTAATATTCTCGGCCGAGCCAGAAAGTCGAGGCTGTCTCTCCAAACACTTTTTTCTTTTTTTTTAAGTATCTTTTTATTATTCTTCTTTTTTTTTTAAACAAAGCTAATTTTGTTCGATTTCATGTTGTGCGATATTGTCAGGAATTTAACGAGATGATTTTTACGCGTTAGAACGAGAGTGTAAAAGTAATGACCCTCGTTTACACAACGGCTGTAAAAGGAAGCAGTTGTTAGGTGAAGAAGGGTCTTAATGAGTCATTCCGTTTACCGTGTTGACAGAAATTATCAATTTTAATTTCACTATCCAATTTTTATTCCTCATTTCTTAATTTTTTAACGCTTAAGTTCAATTTCATTCTTTTTTAAAGCTTCCAATTCAAATTCATATAATTTTCAAAGCTTCTAGAATCATTAAACTTTAAAAGTTTACCAAGGAAAAAGAAACTCTGATAATCCGTCTTAATCTGAGTAATCCAGCGTAATCCACTTATAATCTGATATAATTTAAGTAATTAGGAGTAATTTATTTTTAGGTCGGAGTAATATATTAGTAATCCATTTGTAATCCACTTCTAATATGGAGTATTTCCTTCTAAGTAAGAGTAATCCACTTCTAATCTACTTGTAATCCAGAGTAATCCGCCTGCAATCCAGAGTAATCTACTGGCAATCCGCTTAATCAAAATTAATTTGAGTAATCCAAGTACTTAACTTTCAATCGAGAGTAATCCAGTGTAATACGAGTAAAAAGAAGTAATCCACTTGTAATCTGGAGTAATTCAAGCAATTAGGTGTAATTAATTTGTAATCAACAGTAATACAGTAGTAATCGGAAGTAATCCACTTTTGAAATAATTTTTTTCTGAAAAAAGATCTTCTTCTTTCGCTCCGCTGGGAATCGAACCACAGCACTACTGATTTCCGGTGAGGTGCTTTCCCATTAAGCTACTAGAGAGATCGAGAGAAGAATCTTTCTTCAGAAATACACCCATTATTTTGCTGGATGGTACCAATCAAATTTTTCAAGGAATCTGTATTATCATTAGAGAATAACAGAAAATATTTACCGTCATTTCAGACTAGATGGAGCTATGAAAGCAAAATTATTTAAAATAATATTTTTCTGAAAAAAGATCTTCTCCTTTGGCTCCGCTGGGAATCGAACCACAGAACTACTGATTTCCATCTGGTCTGAAAAGACGTTAAATATTTTCTATCATTCTCTAATGACAATACAGATTCCTTGAAAAATTTGATTTGTACCATCTAGCAAAATAATGTGTGTATTTCTGAAAAAAGTTTCTTCTCTCGATCTCTGTAGTAGCTTAATGGGAAAGCACCTGACCGGAAATCAGTAGTTCTGTGGTTCGATTCCCAGCGGAGCGAAAGGAAAAGATTTTTTTCAGAAAAAAATTATTTCAAATAATTTTTCTTTCATAGCTCCATCTAGTCTGAAAAGACGTTAAATATTTTCTGTTGTTCTCTAATGATAATACATAGGCAAACCAAACATTTATCAAGTATTTTGTAGAAATTTTTTTTATCAATTTTCTTAGCTGAAAATTTAACTATTCCATTTTCAGTGAAAAATTGATATTTTTAAGTTAAAAATTCAAGTATTTTGTTGGAAATGTGTCTTTTTCCGTCGAAAGTTGATCTTCATTAGAATTGCATGATTTCAGTTGAAAATTCAACTATTTGTTGAAAAATTATTTTGCTTTGTAGGAAATTCAACAATTTTTTTAAAAAGTGTCCTTCTTGGTTGAAAATTCAACTGATGTGTTGAAAGTTGGACTACCTCGTTAAAAATTCAGTTTGCTAGTTCAAGATTCTTAATTTTAGTTAAAAATCGTTGCGTTAAAAATTTAATTATTTACTTGAAAATTCGTTTTGTTTTTTGTTGAAAATTAATTTTTGTAACTGAACATTTTACTAATTCATTTTTGTGAAAATTTGTCTTTCTTAGTTGAAAATTCATGTATTTTGTTGAAATTTCTTTTTTGTTGGTAGAAAATTAAGATTCTTGCTAGAAAATTAATCTTCTTGCTCGAAAATTCAACTATTTGATTTAAAATTCATGTATTTTATTAAAATTTTATATATTTTGGTAGAAAATTAATCTTATTGCTTGAAAATTTCACTAATTGGTTAAAAATTAATGTACTCTGTTTAAAATCAAACAATTTTGTGTGAAAGGTATTAACTATTAAATTTTCAATTCTAAGTTAATGTTTTTTAGTTAAGAATTCATCCTTTTGCTTGTAATTTTTTGTTTTGTAGAGAATTAATTGTTTTTAACTGATAAGTCAACTAATCCGCTTTTATTATAAAGTTATCTTGTTTTGATGAAAATTAAACGATTTAGTTGAAAATGCGTATATTTAAATACAAATTTGTCTTTTTGTTAGAAAATTAATATTCTTAGTTCAAAGTTTAACTACTTGGTAAAAAGTTGAACTAATTTTTTGAAAGATTATTTTTTGGCCAGAGATTCATTCTTTTAATTAAAAATTCGTTTCTTTGGTTGAAAATTTAAATATTTTGTTGGATATTAATTTATTTTGGTAAAAAATTAATTTTTTAAACTGAAAATGTTACTATTCCATTTTCTAGTTAAAAATTAATCTCTTTTAATTGAAAATTCCTGTATTTGGTTAAAAATTTGTATTGCTGGTAAAAAACTTATTGTTCTGAGTTAAAAATTCTTTTTTTTTTTTTGACAATGTCACTATTTATTGAAAAATTAATGTGTTTTGTTGAACATTAAACAATGTTGTTCAAAAGTATCCTTTTTGTTAAAGTTAACCAAATTGTTAAATTTTCAAGCCAAAAAGGCGAATTATCTACAAAGCTGTTTAATTGTATACACATGAATTTCTCAAACTAGAATAATAGAGTTTTCAACCCAAAAAGATAAATTTTTAATAAAGTATTTGAATTTTAAAGCCAAAAAGACAAATTTTCTACAAAATAGTTAATTTTTGAACTCGAAAATATGAATTTTTAATAAAAAATTTATTTTCAATCAACTAGTTTAATTTTAAACTAAAAACGATCAATTCAAACAAAAAATTTAATTTTTTAATTCGCTTATTCAAACAAAGAATTTTTAATTATTAGTTCAATTTTCAATGAAAAATTCAATAGTTAAATTTTCAACTGAAAACTAATATTTTTGAGTCACAAACTGATTATTTAAATTTTAACTTCAGAAAATTGATTTTCAACACAAAAAAAATTTCCAACAAAATATTTGAATCCTCAAACAAAGCAGTTTTATTTTTAACCAAACAGTTGGACTTTTAACCAGAAAATCCAATTTCTACTTCCACTTTATATATTTTAGACTGACTCGAAGTTTTCCTAAAATTAGGAAAAATCTTTCAGAATCAAAAAAATTTCTTTTAAATCTTCTGGATTTTTAAAAATATTTTTGGAAACCTTTGAAAGCTTTGGAAATCTTTATAAATTTTCTTTGAAAATTAATTAAAAAAAAAAAATCATAACAAAGTTTCCTAGGAATCCTAAGAAAAAGTTTGTATTCTCTTGAAACCTTTGAAATTTGTTAAAATAGTTCTACATTTTTTTCAGAATTTTTAAAAATCTACATTTTGTTGTACATTTTTTTAAAACTTTCAAAATTGTCAAGGCTTGAAATGGTTTTTTCGAAACTTTTAAATATCTTTTCAAATAATTCGAATTGTTTTTAAAATTATTGAAAAATTTTGCAAAAATGAAAAAATTGCCGTCAAATCTTCGAGATTCATTTTTAAAAACAATTTTAAAAATCTTTCAGAATGTTTAGAAATCTTTTCAAATATTCTTTTAGAGTTATTTTTCAAAATAAAGAATAATTTGAAATCTTCCTACGAATCTTCAGAAAAATTTTGTATTTTATTGAAACCTATCAAAATTCTTAAAAAGCTTCAAAATTTTTGGTTCGAAATCTTCCGAAATATATATTTTGTCATAATTTTTTCTGAAATCTGTTTAGATTTTCAATTATTTTCTAATCTTTTTAAAACTTCTCAACTTTAAAAACTTTTTAGTTATTTATGTTTTTAATAATAGAAAATAAAAATGCTGGGAGGTGAACGCGCTCGAAGAGCGCGTTTTAAATCTTTTCTTACTTTTTTTTCTTCCTTGATGCGAGAGTCCTGAAATTTTCATTTTGATACAATTCCACATCAAGTTATTTTGATAGAAACTTGTGTTCAATCTCGCTTTTCTTATTTTTCGTCCTACACTGAAAACACCGAAGCAGAGACTCTGAATCAATGAAATGCAGGGGAGGGTGAAACAGCGCCTGAGGTTAAAATGAATAAATAAAACAGACGCGACGCTACAAATTTGTTTTGGACATTTACAGGAAATAAAATCCTTCACGAAAAAAAATATTTCAAACTTTTATTTCCTGCTTAATTAAATTTGATATTCTTCTCCTTTTCATTTACTTTTTTTTCTACAATAATTACTTTCTTAAGATAAAGTCACTTCAGTATAATCACTTTTTCTTTAATAAATTTATATGAAATATTTGGGGATATTTTGAAAGATTCCAAGAAATTTTGAATATACTTGAATAATTTGAAGGGATTTCATAGGATTTTAAAGATTTTTGGGTATTTTTCAAAATTCTGAAAAGTTTTCGTCAGCTTCCAAAATTTTCAAGGGATTTTTAAGGACTTGAAATATTTCAGGGCATTTGAAAAGATTCCAAGGAATTTTTTGTTTATTTTAAAATATCTCAGAGTATTTTTGAAAAATTCAAGGAATTTTCTAACGCTCAGTAAAATTTCCAGGAATTTCAAGAGATTTTAAAAGATTCAAAACATTTGATGATATTTCAAAATATTCCAAAAAATTGTAAACAGATTTCAATAACTTGAAGAGATTTCGAAGAATTTTAAAGAATTTTGGATACTCTCTTTCAAAATTCCAAGGTATTTTCGTAAGTTTTCAAAAGTTTCAAGGGATTTTAAACGATTTGAAATCTTTTTGGGTATTTGGAAAAATGTCCGAAAAATTTTAATAGACTTCAAAGAATTTTATAGCATTCAAAAAAAATTCCAAGGAACTTCTAAGAGCTTTTAAAAGTTTCAGAGGGATTTTAAAGACTTTAGGGTATTTTTATAAATTTCAAGGGATTTTAAGTGATTTTAAAGGATTTGAAACATTTAGGGATATTTTTAAAAAATTCCAAGAAATTTTCAATCGATTTCCATAATTTGACGGGATTCCAAAAAATTTGAAAGATTTTAGGGAATTTTTGAAAATTCCACGGGAATTTCATGAGCTTTTAAAAGTTTCAAGGGATTTTAAAGGATTTTGAATATATTAGGGTATTTGGAAAGGTTCCCAAGAATTTTTAATAGGCTTTAAAGAATTTTTAAGTGTTAAAAAAAATTCCAAGGAATTTCTAAGAGCTTTTAAAAGTTTCAGAGGGATTTTGAAAGATTTTACGGTATTTTCACAAATTTCATGGGATTGTAAGAGATTTTACAGGATTTGAAACATTTAGGGATATTTTAAAAGATTCTAAGAAATTTCCAATCGATTTCCATAATTTGACGGGATTTTAAAAGATTATAGGGTATTTTTGAAAATTCCACGGAAATTTCATGAGCTTTTAAGAGTTTCAAGGGATTTTTAAGGATTCAAAACATAATAGGATATTTTAAAAGAATCCAAAAAATTTTTAACAGATCTCAATGATTTGAAGGGATTTCAAAGGATTTTAATAATTTTTAAATATTTTTAAGAATTCCGAAGAACTTTCATGAGCTTTCGAAAATTCCAATAGATTTTGAAGAACTTGAAATATTGTAGGATATTTGGAAAGGTTCTATGTAATTTTTAATAAATTTCAAAGGATTTTAGAGATTAAAAAATTGCAGGGAACTTTTAAGAGCTTTTAAAAGTATCAAGGGATTTTAAAGCAATTTGAAAATATTAGGGTATTTTAACAAATTCCACGGAATTTTCAAGAGCTTATACAAATTTTAAGGGATTTCAAAAGATTTTAAGGTATTTGAAACAGTAGAGGATATTTTGAAAGATTGCAAGAAATTTTGAACAGATTTCCATAATTTAAAGAAATTTAAAAAGATTTGAAAGATTTTAGGGTATTTTCGAAAATTCCACGGAAATTTCATGAGCTTTTAAAAGTTTCGAAGTCTTTTCAAATATTTAAAATATTTGAGGATACTTAGAAAGATTCCAAGAAATTTTCTATTAATTGAAAAAATTTCAAAGGACTTCAAGAGATGTTAAAGAATTTTAAATATCTTAGAATTTTTTTTAAAATTCCAGAAAATTTTCAAGAGCTTTAAAAAGTTTCCAGGGATTTCAAAGGGCTTGAAATATCTTAGGGTACTTGAAAAGCTTCCAAGGAATTTTTTATTGATTTCAAACAATTTCAGGGTATTTTTGAAAATTTCGATGAATGTTCGAAAATTACAAATTTTTAAATGAATTTTCAAACTTTAAAGACGAATTTTCAACTAAATCGTTGTAATTTAAAAAAAATTATTTTCAACCACAAACAGTTGTGTTTTTAACCAAATAGTTCAATCTTCAAGCCAAAAAAATTTTCAAACACAAAGATGAATTTTCAATCCAAGAAAACGAATTTTCAACAAAGCAGAAGAATTTTCAAACAAAAAAAGCTGTATTCAAAAAAAAAAATGTTTTAATTTTTAACAGTTTCAACAGTTGAATTTTCAACCAAACTATTAAATTCAATTTTTTTAGTTGAATTAAAAAAAAAATTTAATTAATTTTTTAACAAAATAATTACATTTTAAGAAAATAGTTGAATTTCCAGCTGCAATAATTAATCTTCAACAAAAAATATGAATTTTCAACAAAGGACTTCGACTTTCAATCAAGTGGTTGAATTTTCCCTAAAAATGATTGATTTTAAACTAAAAATATAATAGTATATATGTCAACCAAAAAAAGATTTTAAATTTAAATGTGAAACAGTCAAATTTATAGGGATTTCACAATATTGAAGGGATTTTGAAAATTTCAAAGAATTTTAAAGAATTATTGTACAAATAATGAATCTTAGTTAAGAATGAACTGTTTAATTGGATAAAATTAGAATTTCTTAATTTAAGAGAAAATTAATCTCGATGGCAGTGGGCCAGAAAATGCTTTCGAAATAGGCTTCAGTTTACACTTACTGCATTAAAGTGTGAAGGAGAAATTAAATTATTACCGCGAAAATCGTGAACGACAGAGCTTAATCCACGTTGTGAGATTCAATTTTTAAGTGTGAAATATTTTGAAACTAGTAGATATGAATGTCAGAATTTGGCTTCCTTCCAGATATTCATTACTCATGTCAGATAGGTATGAAGTGTTTGACGCTTTTCGTTAAAGATTGTTCTACAGTGTAAATTTAATTACAAAATTTTATTGTTATAAAATGAACATTTCTTCCCGAATTTTGAATTTAAACAATTTTCACAGTTTAAAAACAAAGTGAAAGTATTTTTCAAAATGAAATAAGGACATATTTCTTTGATGGAAGTTAAACAAAATTGTAATCCCGACATGTATAAATATTTTTGAAGAATGTGCAATTCACTAAATATTTTTATTTTATTTTTAATATTTATAGTTGGCTACAAAAATCTATACTTACAAAAAATTCGCTATAATTTTTTGGCCCATAGGGAAAAATTGTCGAATTATTATCAAATTCAAAAACCGAAAAGAAGACATCAGCCAATCAAAAATTTTCGGATCCCAAATTTTGATAATAAATTTCAATTACAATTTGAAATCTTGGAAAATTGTACTACTGAAAAAAATCTTAATAGCCAAACAATTTTAAGATTAAACATTCAACATTGTAAAATTTTTAAGTTGCTTAATTTTATTGTTTCTAAATTCCAAACTGATGAATCTACAAATTTAAATATTGAAAAATTGAGTATGTTAAATTCAAATCGCTAAAATTGAGGAATTTTCAATTGTAAATCTGCGAGATTGAATTATTCTGAAAAAAAGTTCAAAAATACATATTTTCAAAATATACATTTCAAAAACTAAACAATTTGCAATTCTAAATTTTGAAAATTCAAGAATTTTCAATTGTCACTTTTCAAAGTTGTAGAAATTTAAATCGTGAATTTTTCAAATTGAAGAGTTTAATAATTATGAAAATTTACAATGAAAAATTTTATAAAAATTTAAGAATTCTCATTTATACATTTTTCAAACTAAAGAGTTTTCAATGATAAAGCTTCAGAATTAAATTTAAACAAAAAGTCCAAAATACATGCTCTTAAAATATAAATCCTAAGAACAGCTTAATTTGCAATTCCATATTTTCAAAATTCAAGAATTTTCAGTTGTAACTCTTCAAAATTGTAGAACTTTGTTACAACTTATTATTGTTAGAATTTTTAATAGTAAATATTTAATTTTAAAGAGTTCATGATTTTGAAAATGAAAAATTTTGCAAGTTTCAAGGTTTACAATGAAAAAATTTTTAATTTTGAGAATTTACATTTAAAATGTCTTCAATTTGGAAGAATTACAATTATATAAAAAATTATAAATCTTTAAAGTTTACCAGTTTTCAATTGTAAATCTTTAAAATTGAATTATAAAAAAAAAACTTTCAAAATTACATGCCCTTAAAATATAAATCTTAAAAGTTGACAGATTTGCAATTCTATATTTTTAAAATTCAAGGATTTTCAATTGTAACTCTTCAAAATTGTAGGACTTTAAATTGTTAATCTTTGAAATTGAGGAGTTTATAATTCAAAAAATTAAAAATTATGGAAGCTCTAAGGTTTACAATTTAAAATTCTTGAATTTTGAGGATTGACATATAAAATATCTTCAATTTGGAAGAATTGAAATTGAAAATTCTTGAATTTTGATATTCAAAATCATCCCTTAAAAATTTCGATTTATATATCATTAAAGTTAACCAGTTTTCAATTGTAAATCTTTAAAATTAAATTATTTAGAAAAAACTTTTAAAATTACATGCCCTTGAAATGTAAATCTTAAAAATTGCCTAATTTGAAATTCTATATTTTCAAAATTCGAAATTTTTTTGTTGTAAATCTTACAAATCAAATAAATATAAAATAACGCTTAAAATTACATGCCTTTATATTTTAAATCTTGAAGATTGACTGATTTGCAATTCTATATTTTCAAATTTCAAGGATTTTCAATTGTAGAACTTGAAATTGTTAATCTTTAAAATGGAGGAATTCACAATTTAAAAAGTTAAAAATTCGTAAATTTAAAGAATTTATATTTGAAATTTCTACAATTTCAATGAATTAAAATTGAAAACCAGTTTTTAATTGTAAACCTTTAAAATTAAATTAATCAATAAAAAACTTTCAAAATTACATGCCCTTAAAATATAAATTTTAAAATTGCACAATTTGCAATTCTATATTTTCAAAATTCAGGAATTTTTACTTGAAAATCTTAAAAATCAAATGAATGAAAAAAATTTTTAGAATTACATGTGTTCATATTTTGAATCTTGAAAATTGACGGATTTACAATTCTATATTTTCAAAATTCAATGATTTTCCCTTATAACTTTTTCAACTTTTGATTTTAAAAATCATCCAAATTTAGGAAATTTGATTTATAAATCTTTAAAACTGTAAGGTATTCAATTGTAAATTTTCAAAATTAAATTAATTCAGAAAGAAAATGTCATGAATTCATACTTAAATCTTGAAAATTTACTGATTAGCAATTCTATATCTTCAAAATTCAAGAATTTTCACTTGTAAACCTTGAAAATTGAATTATCAAAAAAAAAAAAACGTTCAAAATGATATGAATTATGATCTTGAAAATCATCAATATTTAACCCGTTTTTTATGAGTCCTTAAAATTGAAGATTATGAACTTTGATAATGTAACTATAAAAAAAAGATTACAATATTAAATTTTTTTTCTATTAAATTACATAAGTTGATTATTTATTTCAAGGTGATGTAATTGAATATTGGCTATAATTTGTATAATAAAAGTTTATTTGTGTTTAAAATACCTCTATTCCAATTATATAAGATTTGTGATGTGAAATGAGTATCTGCATTCTGATTTCAAAATTATACATGTAGTGTAAGAATTTATTAATGATTCAAATTGGCAGAAAAATATGAGGTAAAAATTATTTGAATGTTTTAATGAAAATAATTGTTTATTGCTTTTTATGCTGTAAACTGATTAATTAATTATGGACACGTTAGTTTTTTTGCAATATTGAATTACATAAAGCTTGAATTTTCTTTCTTGTCAATTGAATAAGATAAATTGATTATTTATTTTGAGATTAGGTCATTGAATATTGAATATTATTTGTTTAATAAAAGTTCATTTTTCATTTAAAATACATCTATTGCAATTATATAATTTTACCCACCTATGGTATTTTCATTGAAATATTCAAATAATTTTCACTTCATATTTTGTTTTAAACTTGAAATTTCATTTCTAAAAATTTGAATTATTAATAACCTGCTATACCAATTTTTGAAATGTTTAAACATATGTACACATAATTTTGAAAATTGAATTCAGATACTCATTGCACAATATCACTAACTAAATGTTAGTGATGTTGTGAAATGAGTATCTGAATTAAATTTTTTAAATTATATATACATATATTTTAATTTTTTGGAATTAATTTTGAAAGTTTATTAATAAATTAAATGTATAGAAATGAAATTTCAAATTTAAAGAAACATATAATGTAAACATTATTAGATTGCTTTAATGAAAATATTTGTTTAAAGCTTTTTATGTTGTGAACAGATTAATTAATTATTAACTGATTTATTTTAACAATATTACATTTTTTTTCTATCAAATTACATAAGTTGATTATTTATTTCAAGGTGATGTAATTGAATATTGGCTATAATTTATATAATAAAAGTTTATTTGTGTTTAAAATACCTCTATTCCAATTATATAAGTTTTTTGATGTGGAATGAGTATCTGCATTCTGATTTCAAAATTATGTATGTACATATCTTTTAATTTTCTATGAAATAAGTTTAAGAGGTTATTAATAATTCAAAATGGCAGAAAAATATGAGGTTAAAATTATTTGAATGTTTTAATGAAAATAATTGTTTATTGCTTTTTATGCTTTAAACTGATTAGTTAATTATTGACACTTCATTTTTTCAAAATATTGAATTACATAAAGGTTAAATTTAATTTGTTGTCAATTGAATAAGATAAATTGATTATTTATTTTAAGATTATGTAATTGAATATTATTGAATATTATTTGTTTAATAAAAGTTTATTTTTTATTTAAAAGTTAAAACATATATACACATAATTTTTAAAATTGAATTCAGATACTCGTTTCACAATATCACTAACTAATGTTAGTGATGTTGTGAAATGAGTATAGTTAGTGATGTTGTGAAATGAGTATCTGAATTCAATTTTCAAAATTATATGTACATATGTTTGAACTTTTCCGAAAATTAGTATAAAAGGTTATTAATAATTCAAATTTTCAGAAATAAAATTTCAAGTTTAAAACAAAATATAAATTGAAAATTATTTGAATGTTTCAATGAAAATGATTTTTAATGTTTTCTATGTTGTAAACTGATTAATCAATTATTAATTGATTCTGTTACAACTTAAAATCCCCGGAGTTAGTCTAAAAGGTTATTAATATATTAAAATTTCTGAAATGAAAGTAAAAATTAAAAAAATATATATAAAGTAACAATTAAGCATTCATTTTTTCAGAATCTAATCTCAGCCAGAATTTAAGTGGTCAAAAACTTTTGAAAAAAAATAGTTATGCGAAAATTGGGTAAATAATAAAAATGAATACAAAAGCTGGCGCACGCATGCGCGCGCGTTTAATAGTCTAGTATCTAATAAATTATGAAAATGAAAGTAAATATAGGAAGACGCTAATCTTCAAAATAAAAATAGATCTGATATGGAAATAACCCAACAGGTGTTGATCATCAAAACCCAAAGACAAAAAATATTGCGTGTACCATAACGGTTAATTACTCTTACTATTTCAAGCACACACGACAAAGATCACCCAAAGAAGAAGGGTGCCGGCAAAAAGTACCCGTGCGTGCAACTATGTTTGAACCGTCTTACAACAGTGTTACACACTGCCACCTTCTAGCGCATCCCATTAAATTTAATTACCTCGCGCGCTCGTACTCCCTTTACTTGAATCGGCGCACTGTGGCGCAATGCTTTAAATCCAGCTCGCGAGTCGCCTTTTCCACAACACTCTGTCTCATGCCACTTAATACCCTTTTACCAAAACACTTCACAAGAAAACCCACTTAAAATTTCAAAAAAACTTGGAATAAAAAAAAATCTTGAAAAACGCGCCATTTAAAAAAAGGCTTTCCATACATCTTTAGAATTTCAGTTATGCCTTATCTCTATAGTATCTCGGGGTTCACCAAAAGTACACGTCAGACCGGTAGCCGCAAGTCTTGGTGCGGGGTAAAGAAGGTGGTTCGGGGTAACGAGGGTGCGGGGTAAAGAAGGTGGTCGCGGGGGAAGAGGGTTGCGCTCACGTCGTCCTCGACGACGGAAGGCGTCGCGTGGTGGGGGCGTCTGCGGCCGCTACGGCAGAACTAAGGGGTTGTTTGCCCCATCGGGAGGCTCTGGGGTCCTCGTGCGCCCCCGTCTTGCCCCAACCCCCTCTAACGCCGTCAACGCCGTCTTACCCCACCTCCGAATGGAGAGCTCGGCTATTTTGCATAGGGCCTGCGCATCGTCGGCGGCACACGGTACACCACCCCTTGGTGGGATGGGGTGCCCCCCTTCCGTCTGCACGGGGCACTTCGATTTGTCGAATCCGCCTTTCGCGGCTCTCTCTTTGGCCTTCCGCGAAGGAGAATGACTTCGATTCTCGTCCTGTAACCCTGTGCACCCCCTGCACCCCTATGCACCCCTTGCTCACCAATACCTAAAACCCCTTCTTCATTCTCCTTCCGGACCCTCCGGCACCACGTCCAGTTTCTCTCCTGTCAACTCAACCTCCCCCCTACAACTACCCCCTAAATTCGTCCTTGTTCATCTCGTCGTAATGGTATGCCGTGACCCCGGTCATTCGCAGGAATCGAACGACGGAAGTTAATTGAATGCCGTGGAGTATAGGGAATTGAAAATAAAAGAGGTTGACCGCTTGGGGTTGAGAAAAAATGTACTGAGGGAGAACTGAGGAAGGCGAAGTTACACTAAGGGGAGATTTTTGGGGCTGCTGAGAGCTGGAAAAGGCGATTTTTCACATAAGGGGAAATTACGGGGTTGATATAGCTGGAGAAGAGAATTTTGCACCTCGGGGCGATTTTTGAAGCTGGGGAGAATTGGACAAGGAGATTTTGCACCTAGGGAAGATTTTTGTGGCTGGGGAGAGCTGGACAAGGAGCTTTTGCACAATGGGGTGATTTCTGGAGCGGGTCAAAGCTGGACAAGTCGATTTTGTACTAAAGGGTGATTTTTGGGGTTGCAGAGAACTGGACAAGGCGATTTTGCACCTTGGGGTGATCCTTAAAGCTGGAAAAGGGGATTTTCACTCCGGGGTGATTTTTGAAGCTGGGCAAAGATGGACAAGGAGATTTTGCACTCGGGGTGATTTTTGAATCTGGGGCGAGCTGAAATGGGAGATTTTGCACCTAAGGGTTATTCTTGAAGCTGGGGAGAGCTGGAAAAGGGGATTTTGTACTTAGGGTTGATTTTTAAAACTGCGGAAAGGTATAAAGGGGATGTTGCACCTTAAGGATGATTTTTGGGGCTAAAGAGAGCTGGACAATTCGATTTTGCACCTAGAGGTGATTTTTGAAGCTGGCGAGAACTGGAAAGGAATTAAAAAGGAGATTTTTTTTCTTAATAAAAACTTTTTACATAATATGGGTATCTAGTAAATTACGCGAAAGTTACACCAAATTTTTTAAAATCTTTCTCAAATCTTCGTGAAATATTTTGAAATCTTTGTGAAATACTCTACGCCTTTTAAATCGTTGCAAGAATTTTAAAACATTTCAAAATATTTTGAAAAATATTGAAACCTGTGAAATGTTTTGGTTTCTAGCAAAAAATGGGAAGAAGGGTCTGATTTCTCGATTTGAGGTATTTTAGGGGATTTTAGAAATTCAAGGGGATATACTAAAATGAATCGAATCGTTTGAGCTGAGGGAAAAGAATGTGTGGGCTCAATTGAGAATGTTTAGAAAATGTTCAAGAAACACATTTTATAGTTTTAATTTCTTTTCACAAATTTTGGAAAAAAATTAATAGGCGGAACCTGAAATTTCTTTAGCTTAAATCAAATAAACATGCTATTATTTGGCTTTCATAGAAAAAACTTTTTTTTTCGTGGTCTTTAAAGCGTTTCAAATGAAATTAATTAAAAATGGCGTGTTATTTTCAAATTTTTTAATTGAGCAAATACTGTTTGTTTTGTTTTAAATTTATTACCGTCTACTAGCAAAAACTGTACTAGTGTTAAGGAAATATTATGGTAGTAGATATTCAGATAGTGATGCATCGCGAAGTGGGTTCGAATGCTTCAAGTTTCCGTATGATGAATTTGATTAATTCTTCCAGTCACGTTTTCAAGATGAGAGACGAGAAATTTTCCCTTTTTCTTCATTTTTCTTCACTTTCTCTCATTTTACTTTCATTCTCAGGGAAGGAGATTCACAGTGATAATTTTATGAAACTGAGAAAAAGAGCGCTATTTCATTTTGAAGTCAATCGTTTGCTATTCAATTGATCTCGAAATATACATTGAAAAAATTGCTTATTAATTAATTAATTAAAATAAATATTGTGTAAGGGATCCAAAGTAGTGCGTTTATTACATTTTTAATTTTTTAAATATAAAAATGATTTAAAGACATTTTTTTTCTGATTTACCATATTTTGTTCCATGCAGAACATACTGAGCCTTGACTTCAGTAGTAAAAGTACGTTATGATCAGCCAACCGCTCTAATCACGTTTTTTCTACGCTATTCAAAATATGGAAGGACTTTTTATAGTGTACTAGACTATTATGTGCGCGCGCAAGCGCGCGCTAACCTTTGGATTTATTTTTCTCATTTACTCAATTTTCAAATAACTATTGATTTGTAATTTACTATTACTATTAATAATAGTAAATCGCGAAATATCATTTGAAGATTTCAAGTGCACCTTATGTAATTTAATATATTTAAAAAAAAAACATAATTTTTGTACAATGACATTTTCGGGTATTTTCACGGCCATTTTAAAAAATTGAAGCATCAATATACATCGCTAAATCATTAACAAATTAATGCCTATAATTTAAAAAATCATATTCTGATCCGATTCTCAGTTCTCAATATAAAAATCGATAAACATGTATTTGCACTGGATTGTTAAAATAAATTTTTGTAGAAAAAGAAGAGCGTGTCAAAATACATTGCTAAATAATTCAAACATATGTACATGTTATTTTGAAAAATTGAATCCATATACTCATTTCACGGCCATTTTTGTAAATTTGTGAATCATTTATTTCTTAAAGTTTTTAAAAAATCCGTCCGAATCCCTTGAAATCTTTCAAATAAATATATCTATAATATTCTGGATATCTTTTTAAAATTCTTCGAAATTTACTGAAATCCTACGAAATACCTTGAAATCTCTTACAATTTTTGAAATCTTATGTAATTTCTTGGAATATTTAAAAACCCCTACACTCTCTGTAAAGTTCTTTGAAAACCCTCGATATCAGAAAAAAATCCTAGCAATCTCACAAAACTCTCATAAAATTTCTCGGAATGTTCTAAAATACACTAAATTCTTTAAAATTCTTTGAAATTTTAAAAATCCCTTAAATATTGTGAAATACCTAGAAATTTTTATGGATAAATTCAACTGTTTCTTATTTAAAATTGAAATCCTTTTTTGGTTGACGTATATACTATTATACTTTTAGTTTAAAATTAATAATTTTTTGGGAAAATTCAACCACTTAATTGAAAGTCGAACACCCTTGTTGAAAATTCATATTTTTTGTTGAAGATTAATTATTATAGCGGAAATTTCAACTATTTTCCTAAAAATGTAATTATTTTGTTAACAATTCAACTTAAATTTTTTTTTTAAATTCAACTAAGAAAATTCAATTTAATAGTTTGGTTGGAAATGCAACTGTTTGTGGTTGAAAATAATTTTTTTTTTAAATTACAACCATTTGGTTGAAAATTCGTCTTTAAAGTTTGAAAAGTCATTTCAAAACTTTTAATTTCTTGAAAATTCCTTGAAATTTTCCAAAATAACCTGAAATCTTTTGAAATCAATAAAAAAATTCCTTGAAATCTTTTCAAATACCCTGAAATATTTCAAGCCCTTTCAAATCCCTGGAAACTTTTTTAAGCTCTTGGAAATTTTCTGGAATTTTTTAAAATACCCTAAGATATTTAAAATTCTTTAACATTTTTTGAAGTCGTTTGAAATTTTTTCAATTAATAGAAAATTTCTTGGAATATTTCCAAACATCCTCAAATATTTTAAATATTTAAACTTTTAAACGCTCAGGAAATTTCCGTGGAATTTTTAAAAATGCCCTAAAATTTTTTTAATCTTTTGAAATCCCTTTAAATTATGAGAATCTGTTCAAAATTTCTGGAAATCTTTTAAAATATCATCTAATGTTTCAAATCTGTTAAAATCTTTTAAAATCCCTGAAAATTTCGATAAGCTCTTGAAAATTACTTTGAATTTGTAAAAATACCCTAAAAACTTAAAAATGCTTTAAAATCCCTTGATACTTTTAAAAGTTCTTGAAAATTCCTTGCAATTTTTTAATCTCCAAAATCCTTTGAAATGTATTAAAAACTACTCAGAATTTTTGAAAAATCACTAAATGTTGCAAATCCTTTAACATCTCTTGAAATCGCTGGAAATTTTATTATAGGCGTTTGAAAATTCCTTGGAATTTATAAAGATATCCTAAAGTCTTAAAAATCCCTCTGAAACTTTTAAAAGCTCTTAAAATTCCTTGGAATTTTTTTTGAATACCCTAAAATTCTTTAAAGTCTATTGAAAATTCTTGGGAATCTTCCCTATACACCCTAAAATATTTCAAATCCTTTAAAATCCCTTGAAACTTTTGGAAGCTTACGAAAATTCATTGGAATTTTGTAAAAAAAATACCCAAAAATCTTTAAAATCCTTTTAAATCCCTTCAAATTATTGAAATTTGTTCACAATTTCTTAGAATCTTTTGAAATATCATCAAATGTTTTGAATCCTTTAACATCTCTTGAAATTCCTGGAAATCTTACTAAGCGTTTGAAAATTCCTTGAAATTTTCAAAAATACCCTGAAATATTTTGAAATCAATTAAAAATACCTTGGAATCTTTCCAAATACCCTAAAATATTTCAAATCCTTTAAAATCCCTCAAAAATTTTGAAAGCTTACGAAAATTTTGCAGAATTTTCAAAAATACCCAAAAATCTTTAAAATCCTATGAAATCCCTTCAAATTATTAAAATAAGTTCAAAATTTCTTGAAATCTTTTAAAATATCCTCAAATATTTCATAGAAAATCAAGACAATTTGGAAACAGGTATAGACCTGAGTTCAATAGTGGTCAATCCATGGGTTAATTTATTAAAGAAAAAGTGATTATAGTTAAGTGACTTTATGTATAAAGTGAAGTAACTTTATCTTAAGAAAGTAATTTTAGAAAAAAATGACTGAGAAGTTACTTAGAGTGCTTCTTATAGAACTTTCCTGACTTTTGCAATTTTTTTTTCAAAACCTCTGATTTTTCCCTGATCTCAAGACTTTTCCCTGTATACCATTAAGCCATTTCCCTTTCAGGGTAGGCGTGATTTCCCTGATTTCCCGAATTTCCCTGACCCGCGACCACCCTGGCTGTACTTGTCCTTGGTTGAAAAAGCGTCATCCAATAAGAGAAGAAATCTCCTTTCTGCAAAGAGCACCTTTATGCCCTTCTTAGTAAGATAGAATTTTTCCTCTGAAGGTGGGAAAAAAGCGAACCAATTAGATGTTTATTAAAGGAAACTCGAGTACTTGTAATCCTTGCACCTGCTATGCTAGCTAGGTTGAAGCCCCTTGAGAGTTGGAAAGATCCAACCTCCTGTCAGAGAAGGTCGTGCCTTTGCTATTCCTTTCTAAACGAGATGCTGGGAGGAGCGCGATTCTCTCACTCTCTCACTCTCACGCTCTTTCACTCTCATGCTCTCTCACTCTCATGCACTTCTTCGTCATCTCCCCTTCCGCCTTGTCCTCGCTTTACTTTGCTTAATTACGCGGAGGCGTTAACCAGCTTTCACCAACCTCGTCGTCCGCTCTTCACTCCACCAACAACCCTTTGACTTGCCGGAAAGGGAAGTGGGAAACTGATTGGCCAGCCACCTCAGAGAACGCTGTCGTCTCAAAAGTGAGATAACCTCCTCACCCTCTCCCGCACAATACCTCTCCTCTTTGAAAATGAACTCTTGCAAATGAGAGAGGAAGCCCTTTTCGAGAGGAGAGTTCGATCGGAAAATCGTTTGATCGATGTGACGAATAACGAGGACGATTGCGAATAATTCTCTGACTTGGTTTGCGCAGTTATCTTCCTCTTTTACCTTCTTTCTTCTGGTCTCGGCTGCCACTTAGATGGCAAATTGGGCGACAGAGGATTTTATTTTAGCTCACCTTCTGAGTTTCTTTATGTCATTAGAAGAGGTCCTTTCAGAGAATTATTAGAAGGTTTTCAAATTCGGATATGACGAGTGACTTTTTCCTCATTTTTCACTCGACAATTTTTTATTTTCCCTGACTATTATTATTCAAAGACTAGCATTTTTATCTTGTAACATTCTCAACATAGAATCTTTTGAAACTAGCTGTGAATTCGGTCTCGAGTGTTTCCACTTTGTTTGTATTTATATTTATACGGTACTCATTTCACGAGGACTTTGCTTCCCGTTAGAAAATGTATTTGCTTCCTCATAGAGGAAGCATTAGTTATTTTTTCAAAAATAGACAAACCAAAGTCTTCATTTTGCTCAATTTAGAAACCGAAATTTACAAAAAAATACAAAATTACAAAATAATACAAACAATTTTTAAATACAAAGACAAATCAGACAAATCAAATTTTGTATTCGAAATGATAATTTTTCGAGATGGAAAAGGGAAGGGAAAAATTCTGTCGCACCCTATCCCTTTCCTAGCTTCATGATTTATTTACAAAAATTGTCAGAATTATTCTATTTGAAAATTTATGATCAAAAAGTCTTTTCTATTCATGCATCAACTTTGAATTATGTCGATGAAAAAAGTTTTTGTTTGAAACAGATGATTTAAATATTATAAATAAGCATAGCTTCCTTACTCTTAAATAAAATGTATCAATGTTATAGATCAATAGATTCGTCTTGAATCAACACAACTTTTCTATTCTCGCATCAACTTTAAATTATGAGAATGAGAAAATTTTTACTATAAAAATCGATTTAAAAAATATATAAATTACCATAACTTGCCTACTTTTCAATCAAATGTATTGATATTGTAGATCAATCGATTCGTCTCGAACCAAGGAATCTTTTATACTCTTGCATCAACTTTGAATTATGTTGAAGAAAAAAGTTTTACTATAAAAAACCGTATTTTCAAATATTATGCATTACCATAGCTTCCTCACTTTTTAATACAATGTACTAATATTATAGGTCAATCGATTCGTCTCGAACCAAGGAATCTTTTGTACTCTTGCATCAACTTTGAATTATGCTAATGAAAAAAGGTTTACTATAAAAAAACGATTTTAAAAATATTATTGAGAGATAAAAAATGCAATAAATATTGTTTATCGTGTTCACAAAAAAGTGTGACATCCACACACACACACATCCGGACAATTGCTTAGAAAATTGTATTAGAAATTTTTTAATTGAGGAAGGTTTAATTAAATGAATTCAAAAGATGAACTTTCAATTTAAAAAATCTGATTTTCGACAAGAAAGTTGAATTTTCGACAAAATAGTTTTATTTGTAACCAAATACTTAAATATTCTACATACAAAGATGAATTTCCAACCAAATAGTCAAATTTTCATTCAAAAAAGATTAAACTTTAAACAAAAACAGTTGCATTTTCAAACAAATAGTTGAATTTCCCAGCCAAATAGAGGAATTTTTTAGAAGACAGATGATTTATAACCCGCAAGTTGAATTTTTAACAAAACAATGAATCAACAAAATAGTTAAATTTCCCAGCCAAAAAGACAAATATCTTAGAAGACAGTTGAGTTTTTAAACCGAAAGTTGAATTTTCAAACAAGAAGATTAATTTTCCACCAAAAGTCAAATTTTGAACAAAATACATGAATTTTCAACCAAATAGTGAAATTTTTAACTGAAAAAGATATATTTTACCAAAAAATGGGATAATTACATTCAAACTTACAAAAATCAATTTTCTTTACGAAAAAAAAACAAAAAGGTTAAAATCTTATACTGAACACAGTTGAATTTAACCAACTAGTTAGATCATCAATAAAACCAGATAAATTTGTAACGAAAATTTGAATTTCAAACCAAAAAGATGAATTCTCAACCAAGAAGATTAATTTTCTGACCGAAAAAAAATAAATTGTCAACAAAATACATTAATTTTTAACTATATAGTTGAATTTTTCACCAAACAGGATCAATTTTTAATTAAAAATATAATTTTCACCTAATGATGGAATAGTTAAATTTTTATATAAAAATATTCATAAAAAATATATTTTTTTTTAACAGAGTAGTTTAATTTTCAACGAAAGAGATGAATTTGCAACCAAGAGAATGATATTTGAGGAACATAATTCAACAGTTTCAACCTTTAACCAAATAGTTCAGTTTACAAAAAAATGAATTTTCAATGAAAAAGTTAATTTTCAACAAAAGAAAAACGATTTTTCCAACCAAAAAAATGAATTCTTATCTACAATGATGAATCTTCACCAAAAAATTATTTTTTTCATCCAAGATGTTCTACCTTTGAAAAACTAGTTCAATTTTTAGGCGAAAAAGATTAATTTTCAAGAAATAATGTAATAGTCAAATATTAGATACTTCAACTAAAAAATATTTTTATTTTAAATTAAAAACTGTCGAATTCAACCAAAAAGACAAATTTGCAAAAAAATACCATGCATTTAAATTTTTGATCTGAAAAGATGAAATTTCTACTAGAACAGATGAATTTTTAAACGAAAAAGACAAATTTAAAAAAAAATAGTTGAATTTTGAACGAAGAAAGATTTTAGTTGAACTTTTAACACTGTAATGAGAATTCTCCACAAAAAGATAATTTTCTACCAAAATAGTTGAATTTTCAACCCATAAAGACGAATTTTCAATAAAACAGCTGAATTATCAACCAAAAAGGATAACTTTTCAACAAAATTGTTGAATTTTCAACCAAATAATAAAAATTTTAACTTGAGTATAATCGTCAAGAGGTATATTAACTGCACATAAAAGAAATATAAAAATAAATACAAGTCGAATAAATTACTAAGAAAAATATATCAGGATGGCCGCAAAATTTCATTTTTTCAATTCTTTAATTTTTCCCTGACCAATTTTTCATTTTCCCAGGCTATTAATATTGAAATACCAGAATCCTAATCTCCATAACGTTTTCAATATAGAATCTTCGCAAACGGAATAGAAGAATTTTAAATTAAATCTTCAAAAATTAAAATTTATTTTTCTTGAAAGTTATTTAAAGTGCCTCTTACAGAAATTCCCTGACTTTTGCATGATTTTCTCAAAATCCATGACTTTTTCCTGACTTTCCTTGACCAATAAAATGCTCTACATTTTTTAGAATGATTGAACTTTGAAGGTTTTTAATTCCAAATTCTTCAATTTGAATGGATAAAAATTATTTTTTCTATACAGGGATCTCATTTTTTAGTTAAGAAAAATCTATCCAATTACTTTGAATATCACTTATTGATATGTGATATAATACGTACCTGTAAAACTGTATAACCTTCAAAAAAATTATAACTTAAATTCAAAATTATATTTTTAAATGCACAATTTGGAAATAAATTGTTCAGCTTCAAAAGCATAAATTTAAAAAAACTTTTTTTTAAGTTTCCTAATTTTTGAATGCCTAATGATAAACGTTACAAATTTCTAAACGAAATTTTTTTTATTTCAGTATTGTTGATTACATGAAAATAATTTAAAATGTACAGTTTTTAATGTTCTTTAGAAATAATAAATTTTTACAGGCATTATATTTTAATTTGTTCAATTTTGGAGATTTTCAATTTCAAATTGCACAATTTTGTAGGCTACTACTTTAAACTTGTACCATTTTTATTGTTTTATTTTGAAACAGTGTCTAATTTTCAAGAAATCTGAGGTTTTTTCCGTTTAATACATTTAGTAAAAAAAAATCGATATATTATTATGTTTTTAATATTAATTAAAAAATTTTGATTCTACGACACTTTCGATGGGATTCTTTATACACTGAAAAAAGGTTAGTTAACCGAGAAAAGGCCAAAAATTTGTTTTGGTATATATAGAGGCCACCCTGAAATATTTATAGTTGAAAATTTGACTGCAAATAACAAAAGTAGCGCGCAAATCTTAATTGCTTTTATTTCAAACAATTATGTATCCGTAAAATAGCAATACATAATATGTTTACGTTTTTAATAGGAAGAAATATAAATCTAGGAAGGTGAAGGCGTGCTTTAAGCGCCTGTATTTACTGCTAGTTAGGAAATAAAAATACAGGTTCGTAAAATGCGCGCTTGCATTTACTGCTCGTTAGAAATAAAAATTCAGGTTTGGAAAAAAATTGGTCTGCCTTGAAAAAGTTTTGGTTCAAATTCTGAAAACTGACCCAACATCTAGGAATCATGAAATAAACAAAATCTCCTTTACAACGAATGTGGACAATTGACGTTCTGAAGATGTGCGAAATTGAGGTTTTATAAAACCGTTCCTTTGCATGAGCAATCTTAAGATAGTTTTTAAAATTTATCATTGGCGATTGCCTGAAGTTTGACACCAATGGTTTCTCAATTAGAGAAACGAAAATTTCATAAAGGATCCCGCACAAAATGTATGGAAAAGGCTTTTCGATCCAGTTCGGTTCATTTTGGTTTTTTGATGCTTCAAGTGATGATTATCAAAAGTCGTAAAGGAACAATTTCACCAAAAGGCTTTTTCCCATAAATTTAGTGTTAGGTCCTTCAAGGATACAAAATATCCATGTCATAAAGTATGAAGGTGCCTCAAATAAAAATAAAATTCTTTATTTTAGTTACGATTCTTCAATGAATGAATTAATCTGCTGTATCTATAGACTACATTTTTTTGTGAACACGCTCTTCCCGCACGTGGATTTACTGCTCCTTTAAAATAAATATCAACGTCAACTGGGAGGATCGATTTATAACCACAGCAATCCAAACTGCAAATGATTGCTCTTCAAGTTGGTAGACGTAGATTGTAGAATTGCAGAAGCGTAATTCAACCTCGAGCTTACATCGTGACTATTTTTAATGTCCTTAATAGAATTCGATTTCCATTCCATGCTTGAGGAAACCCTTAGAAGCGTCGCATCGCGTCGCGTCGCGTCTTTGGAGCCCTGCGGGCGTCACTCCCCGGAAAAGCAGTGGCTGGTACCGGGCAATTACTTTACGGTCAGCACGCGGAAAGGGTGGTGGAGAATCGAGAGTGGAGAATGGGTTTTGGTTGTGGGGGTGTCGAGGGGATGAGTTGGCCAGGAACTAGGATGTGGTGGGATAGCTGGATACGTTATGAATACATTATATCTCTTGGCTCCAAGGGATGCTGGCACATGCGCTGAAGGGGTGTAGTGGCTCCACCCTGGCTCGCTACGTGCATAACACACACAATCATTCGCGCTAATTATACATGCGCTAACCAACCCCCTCCAGAATCCAGACGAACCTGTCCTCTCACAGAGAGGGTTGCACTCGGATTTGTCCTTTCAGGCTCAGAGAGGAGGAGCGTAATTCTCTCTCCTCTTTGCTTCATCTCGTTGTTTCTCCAACCAAGTTCCCGGCTGCCTAATTAACAGGCACTCGCTTCGCTTGATAATATACTTTGAACTTCCTCTTGTAATCCTCCCGTCGCAGCGAGTTTCGCAGCTTTGAGCGGAAATTCGGAAAGAACGGTGAAGGAATAACAAGTTTGGATCTTTAAAGGATTGCAAATTCCACTTGGGGATGAAGCAAGGGAGGTTTATGGGTGTAGTTGAGTTTTTATTGCGTAATATTATCCACTCTGGGGATCCCTTTGCATACCAATATTACTGTGTTGTGTACGTAGTGTGATACCATTACAGAAAAGGAAGCATATTCTAGATCTCATTGAATGTCATTTGTAGAAAATATTCATGTTATCCTCGTATATAGTATGTACAGAGTATCGAAAAAGAAGAAAAAACAAATTGCAACCAACACAGGGAAAAATTTTCTTCACTTATTAAAATTGTTTGGTTGACCACATTTGATAGATTTCAGAAAACATTTGGGTTACATTAACGTTCAGTTGATCAAATTCGTTTGCTTCAATCAATAGCAGTTTTTATTTGAATTATTTTGTTGTTTTTAGAAAATATATCATTGACTGAACAAAAAAATGGCTAGTACGAACGCATACTTCAATTACGATTTGGTTTTAAATAAGAACATTTAGGCCTGCTCAAGCAAGTATGGTGTAAACGTAGAGCAGACACTGGTTGACCTAATAACAGAAGACTAAATACGATTTGGTTTACAAAAAAATATATTTAAGGCTGCTCAAGCAAATATGGTGCAAACGTTGATCAACCACTAATTGACCTAATGGAAGAAGACTCCAGTTCAATTACGATTTGGTTTTCGAAAAGAATATTTAAGGCTGCTCTAGTAAGTATGGTGTCAATGTGGATCAGGCATTGACTGACCTGACAGAAGACTCTAATTCAATTACGATTTGGTTTTCAAAAAAAAAAACATTTAAAGCTGCTCAAGCAAGTATGGTGTCCACGTTGATCTGCTAATATTTAGCTGATCTAATAGAAGACTTCAATTCAATTTCGATTTGGTGTTTGAAAAGAACATTCAAGGCTGCTCAAGCAAGTATGGTGTCCACGTTAATCAGCTATTATTTAGCTGATTTAATAGAAGACTTCAATTCAATTACGATTTGGTTTTTAAAAAGAACATTTAAGGCTGCTCAAGCAAGTATGGTGTCCACGTTAATCAGCTATTATTTAGCTGATTTAATAGAAGACTCCAATTCAGTTACGATTTGGTTTTCAATAAGAACATTTAAGGCTGCTCAACCAAGTATGGTGTCAACGTTGACCAGTTATTTGCTGATCTAATAGAAGAAGATGGCTCCAATTCAAGACAACAATGTATCTGCGGAAGTTCGTACCGTCGCTAAAATAAAAATAAAAAAGTAATCCGTTTGCATCTCGGTAATCCTTATAGAAATGACTGATTGAAAAACAGAAGCAAGTGAAAAATAGGCGATTAGCTAAGATTGCGTGACTAAGTTTTTGATAAATCAACAAAAAGACTGTTTGAATCAAGAAAACAATGGTCTCGCGTTGTGATATATAGCAGTTCAATAAACTAATTGATAATTAACAGAAGAAACAGCGGGCTCTTTATGGTTAGATGAACTATAATTTCCGGTTAAATCAACCAAATCTTTTTCTGGCCTTTTTTTACAAATTTTTCTTTTCACTAGTTTTCCCAAAATCCAGTTAATCAAGTCCACATGATCAAGTCCAGATAATGTATTCAACTCCCAGCTTCCGATGTGTGTCCGATGATTGATATTAGGCTTGAAAGGTCAGTTATCTATTTCCGTTCGGATTCGCCTAAGTCGCCCTTTTCCGGATGCTTGAACGCGACACATGTCCGGCCGAGCGGACTTTCCCTCTTCGATCAACAGAGGGGAAACCCTAGAGGAAGGGGGTGTTTTGTGGTTCACCCCAAAGAGACAGTGTCATCAGGAACAATTAGGGACCAGTCTTGGTCATCAACACGTGTATCGGAGTCCCGCACATACGACCCCTACGTGAAACTAGTTTCTCGTATCGCATTACGCACTACGCATTATTTCTTTCCTTAATTCCGTTTCAATTCGCCCCTTCTTCATAACCTTTCTTTTGCGTATACCCTTCTATTCAGCTTTTATACTCCCTATTTCTCGATCTCTATCTTTTCATACGATTAGACCATTATCCGCTTCTGACGCAATTATGCAGCCTTACTGGTCTCTTTAATCGCCAACCCCACTTGAGAGTCACCGCATTATTCCGGAACTGCGGAATATGGACATATGGCTACAGTGATCTATTATTCTATTGTAATGGAATTGCGAAGCTGAATAAAAGATTGAAACTTTCTTTCTTCCTTTAGGTTTATTAATACTTGTTTAAATAAGGGTCTACAAGATGATTCCATATACAGGTTCCAGACGCTGCTGCTTCAAATTCAATATCATGATGAGTGTTTTTGACTCGTACATCATTAACCCGGAGCCAATGTTTAATCGTATTTCAGTTCCTCGCGATAATTTCAGCTTGGATGGTCCAGGCACAAAACCGTGAAATGTAATAAGCTCCACAATCCTTCCCAGAAACGTAATAAGCCACGATTACACCAACACCTGAGCCCTTATGCACACGCACGAAAAACCGCAGAAACCCAACACACTCTTGATACTCGCGTGTGCAAGTAATATTTTGTTGCAGTGAACAGATGTGTTTCAGAGTGTGATTGTGTTAGAGAGTGCAAATGTGTTAGAGGGTTGGTAATAGACCCAGGTTGGCCAGGGCTCGATGTTTTTAATAAGCAGCAGACTTGTAGCACGTAGAAGATATTACCGCGACACCCCCTCCCGACCAAACTGTTTCAGCGTACCTCCCCCCTAAAAAGGCAGGGGTGGGGGAGCTTATTCAGCCTCTAATTAACTCACACCCTTTCTGGCCTTGCGCCTATACATGCAACCATGCATCGTGAAAGGAAAGGAGGATTACGTGTGTGTATGTGTTGCCTTATAATACCTTCCTCTAAGAGGTCACTCGAGAGATTCAATGCGAGAGGTAATAATCCGAGAAAATTTCATTATCCCCTGTTAATAATTCAGCCGCTGACTTTATAACGTTACCCCTACGCTACTGTTGGACTTACTGCAGATGCAATTTTTGCTGGTGGGAACTGTTGCGAATATACACACACGTTTTTGAAACTTAATTTAAAAATCAATCCTGAATCGAAATCTGGTTCATACCTCGAACTTCCAACTCCTTATTACAACCTACTTTGGCACTGTTTAACCGCTCCTTTAATGCTGACCCTATTTTAAATCTTTTTAGCCGACAGTCTTCGAATTCAAAAATACTGGAAATGCTAAAAATTGGTGAAAAATATAATATTTATTGTGAATAATCACTGAATACCATCAATTGCTAATCTTGTAACATTTTTAGGATAGACCCTGTTATAAACGGAATAAACCGATTTCAGATCAAAAATTGGAAGGGTAAAATTTATTGATTTATTTCATTTAAAAAATGTGACTTTGTTCCATAAAATAAGAATTTTTAAACCAAAGGACGAATTTTTAGGAAAGCAGTTGGATTCACAATCAGACATTTGAATTATAACGCCAAATAAATGCGTTTTCCACAAAATAGTTGAAATTGTAACCAAATAGTTGCATTCTCAGCCTGAAAAGACTCATTTTTAAGTAAATGGTCAAATTTTTATTCAAAACAAATTAAACTTCAACCAAAAACAGTCGCATTTTTACCAAATGGTTCAATTTTCAAGCCAAAAAGACGAAGTTTTTAGAATGCTTTCAACCCAAAAAAGTTCATTTTTAACCAAATAATTGAACTTTTAAGACTGAAAAATTAATTTCAAAATAAACAATTGTATTTATAATTGAACAGTTGAACTTTAACGTCCAAGAGATGAGTTTTCAGCAAAATAGTTGAAATTTTAACCAAATATTTGAATTTTCGATCAAAAAAGATTTATTTTCAACCATATTTCAATTTTGTAATTAATAAAACTAATTAATTATTAAAATTAATTTTAGTTTGAGTTAAATAAATATATAAAATAAAATAAATATTAAATAAATAACAAGTTTTAGTTTTAATAAAACTAATTAAACTAACGCTGAGGAAATTTTAAACCAAGAAAATTAGTTTTATACCGAAAAATACGAATTTTTAACTCAAAAATATAAATTTTCAATTAAAAATCAAAAAGGTAGATTTTTAGAAAAAAAATACACCAAAAAAGAAAACTAATTTTCAACAAAATACTTAAAGTCTCAACCAGAATTGCAAAATCTTGTAAGATTTTTCAGATAGAATATTTTATAAACGAAATAAAAAAATTCCAAATTTGACTTTAAAAAATAAAAATTTATTATCCTACTTATCGATTATTTCATTTCGAATGATATAAAAATTCCAGAAGAGGGTAGGTTTTAGCGTCAAAATTATTTATTATTTGGATACATCATTCTAGGGTGAAAATAAAGGGACACGTATTTCACCAATTAACGAATTTTTTTTTATTTCTCACAATTATTTGAAAATTACCGACGAATTCTCAGAAAATTATTATACATATGAAAAAGTTTTGAAAAATGACAAAATGACGCCAGTTTTTTTTTAATTCTTGAAAACGGATTTTTTAAAATGGATAACTCTAAAAATATGTTTTTCTGTGGTAGATGGTAATATTTACAACATATTAAAGAAAAGTATTTTGCAAACAATAAAAAATAAAAACTCCTTTTTTCTAAAACTGTTAACCAAACAACATTATTCTCATCACATTTTTCCATTTTGGGTAGTGATTTTCAAAAAAAAAATTATGAATTTTTTCAAAAATGACTTTCTGGAATGTGAAACATTGGTTTGCCAAGAAAGAAACTCAGGGAATACATAGTACATATTAGCATCTATACTTAAAAAAAATGAATTAGGGCTTTTGAGAAAACCCATTTTCAAGAATTTTATTTCAATTAGTTTATTGTAAATTAATTCAATTTGATTTATTAAAAATTAATTTAATTCAAATTAATGAAAATATTTTAATATAATTTGAGTTGAATTTTATTTTATTCAAAATATTTTGAAAAATGAAGCCATTATATCATTTTTTGGAACTTTTTCACTTTTCTCAAATCAATCGAACAAATTTAATGCTAATTATTTTCATTGCAGATATGCCAATAGGCTCGACAGTGAGATTACAGAACCTGTTTTGACACTCTCAAGTCCTACATGTAGAAAGTACCTGGAGCAACAAAAGAGGTTCTTATGTAGTTTCAGGGTGGCCACTCAAAAAAAAACTTCAGGATATTTTCCGGTTTTACCGGACAAAAATTACATTTTTTTGGTTGACAGTTAAGGGTTTATAATAATTTATACTGAATAAATTATATTAAATAACATTATTTCAGATACCATATTTCTAAGATATCAAGACGAAATATTTTGTAATTTTCAAGAAAATAATGGAATTTTTGAACGAAAAAATGCATTTTCAACGAAAAAAATAGAATTTCCAACAAAAGAGTTGAGTTTTCTAGCTAAAAGTCGAGTGTCTTAGAATTATTTTACTAAACCCAAAAAGATGAATTTCCAACAAAAAAGTTAATTTTCAAAAAAAAAAAGATGAATTTTCAATCAACTGGTAGAATTTTTAACCAAAAATGATGTATTCTGAACCAAAAATATATCAGGTAGATTTTTCGAATAAAAAGAATTAGCTTTCAACCAAAAACGACTTTTCTACCAGAAGATGAATTTGCAATCCAAAAGGACCAATTTTTTATCCAAACATACGAATGCTCATCAAAAAGTTTGAATTCTAGACCCAAAAAGATGAATTCCGAACCAGAAATTCAATAGTAAACTTCGAGAATTTTGAATCAAAATTTGGGCATGAGCTTGGATCAGTAGTGACTGGATTCTTTTTGGACGACAACGCACCTGCCCATTCATCGCAGCTTATTCAGCAATTTCTGGTGAAACACGGCCTTACATAACTT
>CAKNYM010052268.1:80607-134961 GCA_932195095.1 Andricus curvator
AAATAAAAGAAGTATTTTTCATCAGAAACTGACCGAAATATCCAGCAGAGAACAGTACAAAACTAGATAAGCAACAAATTGGGAATTTTTCAAATTGCGAAAAAGCATTCTGTAAAATCGATATCACTGTTAAAAGATAAAACAAATGTTCACTTCCGAGCTAAAGTTTTTTTGAATAGAGGACAAAAAAGTTTGATCAAAAACAGTTATACAGGTTGGAGGAAGTGGATGTGGAATTTAAGACGTTGATAATCTCAAAATTACATTAACCTAAAATTAGACCAGGCTTGGCTGCGGATTTTGATAAAAAGTTAAATTTTACATTTAAAAATAAAATAATACCATGCTTTCGAAATATTAGGTTTCTCCATACGAGAGAACAAAGTTTGATGTAAAAAAATAGCTTATACCCAGAAAATCGACTAAGAATTTTGAAATTAAAATGTCATGGGTTTTCAAAATCGACTTTACATGGCGATTGAAAAACGAATTTTTCAATGTTTTGCAAAAATAAGAAAATATATATTTTTTTCATAAAATGATAATAACTTACCGTAATAATTGCTGAAAGTTTGAAGAAAATTGTCACTACGTTAAAATTGTAACCAAATTTTAACTACGATTTTTAATAACATTTTTTTGTATTATTGTGCAAAAAATTTAATTTTGAAAAAATCCTTTTACCATCATGTGTATTTAAGTTTTAAGAATTTTTTATGCAAAAAGTATCAAGAAAATGTAAAAAAAAAGTTTTGAAAATTCTGTAAAAAAAAACACTAATTTGAAAATTAGAATTTTTTGCTGATAGTGGTGGTAATTTGTGTGGCAAGTATAAAAAAATACTATTTTGGTAGAAAGTAAAAATATTTAGTTGAAAATAAACTTTTTTCTTGAAAATTCGTCTTTTTTGCTTAAAAATTCAACAGTTTTGTCTACATTTTTTTTCTTTCCCAAAAATCTTTCTTGGTTGAAAATTTAACTCTTGTGTGGAAAATTCATCGTATGGTTTAAAAAAATTCATCATATTAAACAGGAATTTCATCCTTCTTGAATAAAAATGTTCGGTTGAAAATTGTTTCTTTTACAAAGAAAATTAATTTTTTCAAGTTAAAATTTAACTATCCTATTTTTGGTTGGAAATATTGTTTTTTTCTTGATTCGCCCTTTTTGGTAGAAAAATTAATCTTCTTGCTTGAAAATTCGACTTTTTAGTTCAAAATTCAACTATATGGTAGGAAATTCAACTATTTTGTTGAAATTTCGTATTTTTTGGTTGTTTTCAACTATTTTTAATTTAAAATTACCATATTTTTTGGTTGAAAATTCAACAAATTTGTTGAAAGTTAAACTACCTGGTTCAAAATTTATTGTTTTGGCTGAATATATAAAATTTCAGTTGAGAATTGATCTTTTCGGTTGAAAATGGTTTTCTTTTTAAGAAAATTGATTTTTTCAAGTCACAATTTAAATATCCCATTTTAGGTTTAAAATTTATCTTGTTTATTTTAAAATCAAACTATTTGGTTGAAAATTCGTGTATTTTTTGAAAAATTCGACATTTTTGGTGGTGAATTGATCTTCATGGTTTAAAATTAGACTTCTCGGTTTGAAATTAAACTATTTCTTTAAAAATATATCTGCTTTAGTTGAGGCTTCCACTATTTTGTTAAAAATTCGTATTTTGTTGTTGTATTTAACTTTTTTTAATTTAAATTAAAAATATTGTTTGGTTGTTAGTTCAACTAGTTGGCTGCAAGTTAAACTGCTGGTTTCAAAATTCATTTTTTTGGCTAAATATTCGAAATTTTAGTTGAAAATTTATTTCTTTGGTTAAAAAATTGGTTTGTTTTAAGAAAATTAAGTTTGTCAAGTGAAATTGAATGCCTCTATTTTTGGTTGAAAATGTATCTTTTTTAGTCGAAAATCTAACTATGTGATGAAAAATTCATGTATTTTGTTAAAAATTCCCCTTTCGATAGAAAACTAATGTTCTTGGTTAAATCCAGTGTGAAATCTTACTGTTTAAAGTACTTGTAATTCTAAATTGCGAAATAATGAGGAATCATGGTAAAATTGTTGAATTTGACAATTTCAAAACCTAGGTCTCTCAATTTTTAATTGTTGAATTCCTACCTTACCGAACTCCAGAAATTTCTGTAGCTAAAGTGGTTCGTGTCCTTGCTAAGTTTCTAGAATGCTCTCGAAAGGTCGCGATAACATCACAAAAGGATATTGCAAAATTGTGAGAGACGAATTTGCGTAGACAACTTCAAATTTACTTATTGTCTCAATTAAGCATTTCGCATAAGCACTTTGAAGGTTACATTTTGATTTGATCTTGTTTTCCCATAACTATATGACGCAGCAGAAAATTTAGAGACAAATCAAAATATAAGCTTGAAAGAGTTTACGCGAAATTCTTAATTGAGATAATAAATAACCTTGAAGTTGTTTACGCAAATTCGTTTCTCACAATTGCACAATATAATTTTGTGATGTAATCGCGACCTTTCGAGAGAATTCTAGAAACTTAGCATGGATACGAACCACTCCAGCCGCAGAATGTTCTCGAAGGTGGTAAGGTAGGTTTCGTGGTTCAAAAACGTCCCTATCTACTTTGAAGTATAAGACATCAAAATCTTCAATTACTTCAATTGCTATTGTGATTGCTGATACTTTTCTTGTTAACCTCCTGAGTTCATTGATTGAAAAATCTTACTATTGAAGCATCTGTGATTTTCGAAAGTGAGAAGCGGATTGCAATGATTGATGTAAGATTGAAGAAGGAAACCTGATATGTGCAGCTAAGTCTGACATTACATATGTAAGGATGAGACCTTACAAGTCAAGTTAAGTTGTACAGGTTTCTTACAAATAGCACATTCGTACTTGATGGACATGACCTGCACTTTGAAGACTGATTGGAAACGATGTAATCAATACTCAGGCTTAAATCAGAATAAACTGAGAGCAATGGCCCAGAACCTCTCAAATGCCATCCTCTCCTCTCTTCGCCTCTCTTCCTTTGATCTCTTTTTCAATCAGCTCAACAACTCATGTTTTAAATATAGCTCCCACTCAAATCAACAATTGGAATGAAATAAAACCACTGATAATCAGTCTCTCCTATTCAGAATAATTTCTTCAGCAAATGAAAATTTGCTTAACCGAAACCGCAAATAAGTTCTCATTTTCTCGGAACGAATCTCAAACAATTTTCTCCGAGGTTTGTGTGAGTGAACCTTGATTAAACTTGGAATCGTAAGATTTCTTATTAATATCAAACGCGCGTTGTTTTCCTCTTTCGCAGTCCCGCCAAACTCCACCTTCAATTTCCCTTTCATCCTCCTTACCACTCCTCATTTACACACTAATGTTCCAAGATCTGCTCTTGCGATTATTTTTCGATAGATCGACTCAAACCCGAGGAGGGTTTTCCTCTCGATTATCTCTACGTCGCCCATCCAATAACGGTAATTTACAAAGGGAATATTTTCCTATATTCTTCGACTGTAAGAGATCAAAAATAGATTCGAGACCTTAGACGAGTTTCTTCAAAGAAAATTTTTGAAAACTATTTCTTCGGGTTGTTAAGCAATTTAGGACAATGTCTTCGAAAATAAATTTTGCAATCCAGAGAAATTGACAGAAATGTCATCTTTTTGGGTTATCAATGTAACTTTTTGGTTGGAAATTAAGCTGTTTTGGTTGAGGATTAAACCATTTTTTTGAAAATTCATCTCGTTTATTTGAATGCAACAGTTTTGTTAATCAAAATTAAAATCTTTTTTGATTGAAATATAAACTATCACACTTTTCTTTGACAATTCATCTTTTCTTGTTGAAAGTAATTCTAATTTTTTTTTTAATTCTTCTTTTTATTTTTTGATCCAGATTTTTTGTTAAAAATCATCTCTTTGGTTTCAAATTTGTTTTTTTGGTCAAAATTAATTTTTCTAACTTGAAATTCAACTTTCTGCTTCAAAATTCATGTATTTTGTACAAAATTTTTCTTTTTGTCAGAAAATTAATCTTCTTGTTTGAAGATTCGGCTTTTTAGCTGAAACTTCAACTATTTGGTTAAAAATTCATGTATTTTCTTGCAAATTTACCTTTTTTGGAATCAAATTAATCTTCTTGGTTAGAAATTCATATTTTTTAGATGATTTATAATTTTAGTGGAAAATTTCTTTTTTTGGTGGAGGATTCAAAATTTTAGTTAAAAATTCATCTCTTTGGTTTAAAATTTATTTTTTTACTCAAAATTAATTTTTCTAACATAAAATTCAACTTTCTGCTTTAAAATTCATGTATTTTGTAGAAAATTGTTATTTTTGTCAGAAAATTAATCTTGTTGTTTGAAGATTCGTCTTTTTAGCTGAAACTTCAACTATTTGGATAAAAATTCATGTATTTTGTTGTAAATTTACCTTTTTTGGAATTAAATTAATCTTCTTGGTTAGAAATTCATATTTTTTAGATGATTCATAATTTTAGTGGAAAGTGTCTTTTTTTGGTGGAAGATTCAAAATTTCATTGAAAAATTCATCTCTTTGGTTTCAAATTTATTTTTTTTTCTCAAAATTAATATTTCTAACTTAAAATTCAACTTTCTGCTTTAAAATTCATGTATTTTGTAGGAAATTTGTCTTTTTGTTAGAAAATTAATCTGCTTGTTTGAAGATTCGTCTTTTTAGCTGAAACTTCAACTATTTGTTCAAAAATTCATGTATTTTTTTGTAAATTTACCTTTTTTGGAATGAAATTAATCTTCTTGGTTAGAAATTCATATTTTTTAGATGATTCATAACTTTAGTGGAAAATGCCTTTTTTTGGTGGAAGATTCAAAATTTTAGTTAAAAATTCATCTCGTTAGTTCCAAATTCGTTTTTTTTTGTTCAAAATTAATTTTCCCAACTTAAAATTCGAATATTTGCTTCGAAACTCATGTACTTTGTTGCAAATTCGTCTTTCTGGAATAAAATTAATCTTCTGGGTTGGAAATTCGTCTTTTGTTGAAAAATTGACATTTTTCGGTGAAAATTCATTTTGTTGAATAAAGATTCATAATTTAAGTTAAAATTTCATATTTTTTGGTTGATGTTTAAAGGTTTTTAAAAGATTAAAAAATAATTTCAAAGTTCAAAAAATTTGAAACTGGATGTAGATTTTCGAAAACATTAAAATAAAATTTTAAAAGGTTTGAAGGGAATGAAAAGTTACCTTAAGATTCTTTGGAAAATTAAAACTGATTTTTTTTCAAAAACTGGAATAATTTAAGGCAATTTTTGTTAATTCTGAAAAATTTTAGCAAAAATTTTTAATATTCTCGAAGATATTCAGATATTCAAGGATAAGATTTTGTGGGAAAATTTTTAATAATTTAGTTTTTATTTTAAGAGTTTAATTCTAAGTTTTAAAAATTCAAAAATATGTCAAAGAAGAATCTAGAATAAGAACTTTGAAAAGATTCCAAAAAATGTACTACCAAATGCAAATTTCTGAAAATTTTGAAAAAAAATGTGGATTCTTTTCAAGAAGTTTAAAAGTTTTCAAGAGAATACAAAAATTTCATAAGATTCCTGGGAAAATTAAAAGCGATTTTTCATTTAGCAAAATTTCAAAGGATTTCATAAAATTTCGAAATAGAATGTAAACGATTCTAAAGCCCAACTTGTTCAATTTTGCAAGATAATAGAATTTAAGAAAAAATTGCAGAGAGTTTAAGACATGTTCAGAAGTTTTGAAAGGATTAAAAAATAATTTCAAACTTCAAAAAATTTGAAACTGGATGTAGATTTTCGAAAACATTAAAATAAAATTTTAAAAGGTTTGAAGGGAATGAAAAGTTACCTTAAGATTCTTTGGAAAATTAAAACTGATTTTTTTCAAAAACTGGAATAATTTAAGGCCATTTTTTTTAATTGGGAACAATTTAGCAACAATTTTTTATATTCTCGAAGATATTCAGAATGCCTAGAAGTTTTGAAAAGATTACAGAATAATTGGAACTTTAGAAATATTTCCAAAAATTAAAAAAAAAATGTAAATTTGGAACATTTTTGAAAAAAAATCAAATTTTTAGTTACAAAAAACTAATTTGAACCGAAAAAAAACGAATTTCAAACTAAAATCTAAAAAATTTGAAATTTCACCCAGGACAATTTTTGTAAACTATTTCGTCAGTTTGTAAAGCCTCCTCCTTCAATTGAAAATCAATCTTTTTTGGTTTAGGATTCATCTTTTTTGTTGAAAATTCAACTATTTTATTTTAAAATCATACTTTTTTAACAGAAAATTTAACTAATTCATTTTAGGTTGAAAATCTGTTTTTCTGGTTAAGAATTGAACAACTTAGTTGAAAATTTTTAACTACAGTTTTCAAAATTCATGTTTTTTTATAACTCATCTCTTTGGCTGAAAATTTAATTCTTTTGTTTGAGGATTCAAATATTTTGATCAAAAATTCGTCATTTTTGGTAGAATTCAACAGTTTTTAATTCAAAATTGATTTTGGAAATTACAATATCAACTATCATATTTGGCTTCAAGAATATTCTTGTCTAATGTTTTGTTTTCTATCGTCTTGAACTTCTGTTTATGACTCTTAAAAAATTATGTAAAACCTTGTAAAAAAGGAGGATAAGGGGAAAATTGTGTCAAAATTCTCGATTTTAGGCGTTTGAGGGAATTTTTAAATTTACTGGGGGGGGGGGGGGCTAGTAAAAAAGTGGACGGACTGTGATCCCTGAAAAATATTTCGTCGGTCTGTAAAATTTCCCCTTTAAGTGCTAATGTCTTCGAAAATAAATCTTCTCATTTGTGGAAGAAACCGTAAAATGTCTTTTCTTAAAATATAAGAAATACAACAAAGAGGTAGACACGTTCGATTGATAAAAAGTTGATCGAAAATTGTGTTTCCGTACTTGTTGTTTAGGCAGAAAATACCATTGGCTGCGATTGTCAGAGTGTAATATCACCCGGAAATGATCGCGATCGTGCGACGCAATGCTATTGACTCGTTAGAAAGCTAAAAAACGACTCCACTTCCGGAAACGTTCGAGTGCGATTACGCGAATGGCACTCGGTTCTCGGTTTAATAATTTATCGCGACGTCCAAAAGAGGGTGGCGGTATTCCCAATTAATTTAAAAAATCCTCTAAATCACCTAAAATCCAAAATTTTGACCCAATTTTCCCCTTTTCCACTTTCTTCAAGGTTTTGACTCATTTTTTCAGAATCATAAACGGAAATTAAAGACATAAGAAAACAAGAGGCTTTGAAAGGAATGCTTTTTGATGATACCAATTTAAAATATTTTATAAACTTCAGAGGCCATAATGCTCTAAAAACAGGTGAAATAAGGAAACTTTTCACAAAAATAGGGGAATAAAGTCTTTTATATAGAAATGATGGAGGTACTAATATTGAATTCAAATTTCTAATATTTCAAATAAAATTATTGGATTTTCAGCAAAATAGATGAATTTTTAACCAATTAATTAAGTTTTCAACCAAGAAGATTAATTTTCTACAATAAAAGATAAATTTTCGATGAATTTTCAAATAAAATGATGAAGTTTCAGGAAAAAAAATTCATCCAAAAAAGAAGAACTTCCAGCAAAACAGAATTTTCAAACCAACAGATGATTTTTCAACCCAGGAGATTAATTTCCTAGCAAAAAAGACGAATTTTCAACCAAAGATATGAATTTTCAACTTAAAAGATCAATCTTCAACCAAAAAAGATGAAATTTCTACTAAAAGAGATAAATTTTCAAACAAAAAAGACGATTCTTCAAAATAATTATATTTTTAACCAACTAATTAAATTTTTAACCAAAACAGATGAGTTCTTAAAATTAAATATAATAGTAGACTTCTCAACCTAAAAAGAATAAATTTTCATTCAAAAATAATTGTATTTTCATATTTGGCTCTATTAATTCCGTTTCACATTTAAGTTGTAAAACGAGAAAAACGAGAAAAACGAAAAAAGGAGAATAGGGGAAAGGCTTTCCAGAAAAAAAAACTAATTGCGAACCAAAGATACGAAATTTTTAAAAAAACTTTTGAATCTTCAAACAACAAATTAATTTTCAACAAAGTAGTTTAACTTTTAAACAAGTAGTTGATAATTTCAACATAAAACGATGAATTGTCAAAAAACATTGTATTGTGTAAAAATATTATATTTTCAACAAAATACCTGAATTTTTAAACAAATATTTATCTTTTAAGTTAGAAAAATGAATTTAAAAAAAAAACTAATTTGGTACTAAAGAGATGAACTTTTAACTAAAATTCTAAATCTTCAATTAAACAAATTAAATAATAACTTAAATTACGATTCTTTTTTCCAAAAATGAATTTTCAACTAAAAAGATTGATTTTTCACTAAAAGTCGAATTTCCAAACCAGAAGATTAATTTTATTCAAAAAAGACGAATTTGCAACAAAATACATGAGTATCGAAGAAAATAGAGAATTTTCCCGGGAACTTTGAGAACATTTTTTATTCTTTCGAAAACTTTTAAAAATCTTAAAAAGATTCCGAATTTTTTTCAAAAATGTACAGAATATGCATTTAAAAAGAAATGCAAATATAATAGCCAAATATAATAGTTGATATTTTAATTTACAAAATTCAATTTTGAATTAAAAACAGTTGAATTCTACCAAAAAAGACGAATTTTTAATCAAAATATTTGAATCCTCAACCAAAATAATTAAATTTTTAACCAAAGAGATGAATTATAAAAAAAACTTGAATTTTGAAAAATGTAGTTAAAAATTTTCAAGTAAGTGGTTCAATTTTTAACCAGAAAAATAAGTTTTTAACCTAAAATGAATTAGTTAAATTTTCTGTTGAAAAGGTATAATTTTAAAACAAAATTGTTAAATTTTCAACAAAAAAGATGAATCCTAAACCAAAAAAAGATTAATTTTCAATTAGAGGTCAGGAGGCTTTACAAACAGACGAAATAGTTTACAAAAATTGTCCTGGGGAAAATTTCAAAATTTTGGTTTGAAATTAGTTTTTTTCGTTTCAAATTAGTTTTTTGTAACTAAAAATTTAATTATTCTATTTTTGATTGAAAATTCATATTTTTTAGTTGACAATTTCTGTGTTTTGTTGGAAATTCGTCCTTCTTGCTAAAAAATTAATATTCTTTGGTTTAATGTTCATATATTTTGTTACAAATTCGTCTTTTAGTTAAAAATTCATTTTCTTGGTTGGAAATTTCATTTTTTTAACATATGATTTATTAGTTTCGTTGAGAATTCATCAATTTGGTTGAAAACTTAATTATTTTGCTAAAAATTCCTCCTTTTTTTTGAAAATTAATTTTTTGACGGAAAAATGAAATATTCCATTTTTGGGTAAAAATTGATCTTTTTCAGTAAAAAAAAACAACTGTTTGGTTGGATAGTAATGTATTTTGTTAAAATTTACTCTATCTTATTAGAAACTTCAACAACTTAGAAGATGATCTAACTTGTTAAAAAAAATTTTTTTATCAAAAATTCAAAACTTCAGATAAATATTCATCTCTTTGATAAAAATATGTTTTTCGTTCAGTTGCAAATAAATTTTTTCTTTTAATCAATTTCTCTGCATCGCATGAATTATTTTTGAAGATATTGGAACCACAACGGGGAGGTTTTCACAATCCAAAGATCATTTTTCTTCGCGATTCAAAATTTTAGTTAAAAATTCGTCCTTTTCATAAAAAATAAATCTTTTTAGTCAACATTTTTTTTTAGTTGAAAATACAAGAGAATTTCCTTTTAGGAAAATAATACTTTTTTCAATGATAAATTATTTGTTAAAAATGCCTTGGTGTCTGTAAGAAAATGAATATTTTCATTAAATATTCGCGAGGCTCAAAAAGTTCTGAAAACTTATTTTAAAAAATTTTTCTTTTTTTAAATTTTTCTGGATCGGAAGACTTATCTTTGAAGACATTCATAACCAGACTTTCATTTTTCTCGTTAAATATTGAAAATTTTAGTTGAAAATTTATCTCATCAGTTAAAAATTGCCCTATTTTATTGGAAATTGGTCTTTTTCATACAAAATTAATCTTTTTGGTTAAGAATTTTTTTTAGTTGAAAATTCATCTGTTGGTAGAAAACTGGTATTCTTGGTAAAAAATTACCTGTTTTGGTTGAAGAATCATTATTTAAATTAAAAATTTATTAATTTGTATAAAAATTCAACTATTTTGTTCAAAAATTAAGGGGGAGGCTTCACAAGCTAACGCAATATAAAAAAAATGTCCTTGGCAGTATTCCTTTGAGGTTCTGGCACCTAAAGGAGTTTTCACAAACTGACGTTTATTTTTATGGTTCAACATTCAAAATTCAGTTTGAAATTCATCTCATTAGTTGAAAATTCCCATATTTTGTTAAAAATTCGTCTTTTTTTGTTGAAAATTATCTTCTTGGTAAAAAATTGATATTTTTTAGTTGAACATTCAACTATTCAGTTGAAAATTCATTTGATGGTAGAAAACTGGTATTCTTGGTTAAAAATTAACTGCTTTTGTTGAAGAATCATTATTTAAATTAAGAATTTATTCATTTGGATGAAAATCAAACTATTTTGTTAAAAAATTAAGGGGGAGGCTTCAGAAGCCGCAAAAATATCAAAAATTGTCTTTGACAGTATTCCTTTGAGGTTCTGGCACCTAAAGGGGAAGGTTTCACAAACTGACGTTTATTTTTATGGTTCAACTTTCAAAATTTAGTTGAAATTTATCTCATTAGTTGACAATTTCCACATTTTGTTAAAAATTCGTCTTTTTTGGTTGAAAATTAATCTTCTTGGTTAAAAATGGATCTTTTTTAGTTGAACATTCATCTGTTGGTAGAAAACTGGCATTCTTGGTTACAAATTGAACTATTTTGCTTGAAGAATCATGATATAAATTAAAAATATATTTATTTGAATAAAAATTTAACTATTTTGTTAAAAAATTAACGAGGAGGCTTCACAAGCTAACGAAATATACAAAAATTGTCTTTGGCAGTATTCCTTTGAGGTTCTGGCACCTAAAGGGGAAGGTTTCACAAACTGATGTTTATTTTTATGGTTCAACATTCAAAATTTTGTTGAAAATTCATCTTATTAGTTGTCAATTCCCATATTTCGTCAAAAATTTGTATTTTTTGGTTGAAAATGAATCTTCTCGCTTAAAAATTGATCTTTTTTAGTTGTTGATCAAAAATTATTATTCTTGGTTAAAAATTAATTTTTCAAATTAAAAAATAATGATATTAGTTGAAAATGTATCTCTTGGGTTAAAAATGTCTGTGAGAAAATGAACATCAGCGAAGTAATAAAAATTGGAAGGAGGCATTCGCGTTTTCGATCAAAGGGGCGTAAATCAAAAGGTTCGCGAGTTTGACCAAGCCGATAATTCGCGGAACGATTAATCATATTAATTGCTCTGAGGGCCTATAACAGCAAACGGCAATTCGGCCGATGGTAGTTGAGCTGCTTAATTATAAACTGTAATTAGCGTGCATGGTCGCTCCGCGAGGCCCGATTAATTAAGGAAGCCCCCCAGCTATTAATTATTAATTGCCGACCAAGAAGTGTGCATCCTGTCCGTGGCGACACTTAACGTTCGCCATTTATTCCCGAAAGCGACCATCAATTATTTCTTCATTACTTTTTGGCACCGTATCAATTATCTCATCATTACTTTTTGGTTCCAATTTCTTTTATCAACTTTACACTCTTTTTTTCGTTCGTATTTTTCTTTCTAGAATCTTTTTCCTTTTTTTTAAAGTTGTCAGGAGATTTCGCATATTTGCTTTTAGGCACCGTATGAATTATTTCATCATTACGTTTTGGTTCCAATTTCTTTTATCAACTTTACACTCCTTTTTTCGTTCTTATTTTTCTTTCTAGAATCTTTTTCCTTTTTTTTAAAAGTCGTCAGGAGATTTCGCATATTTGCTTTTAGGCACCGTATCAATTATTTCATCATTACTTTTTGGTTCCAATTTCTTTTATCAAATTTACACTCCTTTTTTCATTCTTCTTTTTCTTTCTAGAATCTTTTTCCTTTTTTTTAAAAGTTGTCAGGAGATTTCGCATATTTGCTTTTAGGCACCGTATCAATTATTTCATCATTACTTTTTGGTTCCAATTTCTTTTATCAACTTTACACTCCTTTTTTCGTTCTTATTTTTCTTTCTAGAATCTTTTTCCTGTTTTTAAAAAGTTGTCAGGAGATTTCGCATATTTTCTCTTAGGCACCGTATCAATTATCTCATCATTACTTTTTGGTTCCAATTTCTTTTATCAACTTTACACTCCTTTTTTTGTTCTTATTTTTCTTTCTAGAATCTTTTTCCTTTTTTAAAAAAGTTGTCAGGAGATTTCGCATATTTGCTGTCGAAAATCTGATGGGTTGCGATTGTGATTTTGAAAATCATAATTTCCAAATAATTAATTTTATTTTTTTATTTTGTGCTAGTACAAACATTACCGGTTTCAAGAATGAGATTTAGTGGGAAAATTTTCAATAATTTAGGTTTTATTTCACGTTTAATTTTAAGTTTTAAAAATTCAAGAAGATGTCGAAAAAAAAATCTAGAATAAGAACTTTGAAAAGATTTCAGAAAATTTAATACCAAGTGCAAATTTCTGAAAATTTTGAAAAAAAATTTGGAAGCTTAAAAAGATTAAAAGTTTTGAAGAGAATAAAAAAAATTTCATAAGATTCCTGGGAAAATTTAGAGGAATTTTTCATTTTGCAAAATGTTAAATGATTTCATAAAAATTCGAAATAGAATGTAAACGATTTTAGAGCCCAAATTTTTCAATTTTGCAAGATAATAAAATTTCAGAAAAAATTCCAAAGAGTTTCAGAGATGTTTACAAGTTTTGAAAGGATTACAAAATAATTTGAAACTTCAAAAAATTTTAAACTGGATGTAGATTTTTTTAAACTTTAAAATAAAATTTTGAAAGTTTTCGAGAAAATAAAAAATTATCTTAAGATTCTTGGGAAATTTCAAACTCATTTTTTTTTTCAAAAATTTGAATATTTTAAGGCAATTTTTTTATTTCAAAAAAATTTTAGCAAAAATTTTAAATATTCTTAAAGATATTCAGGGGGCTTAGAAGTTTTAAAAAGATTAAAGAATTATTTGAGCTTTCAAATTCAAAAGTTTTCAAGAGAATACAAAAATTTCATAAGATTCCTGGGAAAATTTAGAGTGATTTTACATTTTGCAAATTGAATTAAAAAAAAATTGTAAAAGATTTCACAAAATTTCAAATGATTTCATAAAATTTCGAAACAGAATATAAACGATTTTAAAGCCCAACTTTGTCAAGTTTGCAATATAATAAAATTTTAGAAAAAATTCCAGAGAGTTTAAGAGATGTTTAGAGGTTTTGAAAAGATTAAAAAATAATTTGAAACTTCAACAAATTTCAAAAATTTTAAACTGGATGTAGATTTTTGCAAACTTTAAAACAAAATTTTGAAAGATTTCAAGAGAATAAAAAGTTATCTTAAGATTCTTGGAAAAATTTTAACTCATTTTTTTCTTTAAAAAAATTGGAATATTTTAAGGCAATTTTTTTAATTCTGAAAAATTTTAGCAAAATTTAAAATACCCTTGAAGATATTCAGGAGGCTTAGAAGTTTTAAAAAGATTAAACAATTATTTGAGCTTTACAAATATTTCAAAATTTAAAAAAAATGCAAATTTTGAAAAAAATTCGGAAGCTTTTTAAGAATTTTAAAAGTTTTCAAGAGAATAAAAAATATTCTTAAGGTCTCCAGGAAAATTGAAACTGATCATTTATTTTGTAAAATGAATTTGAAGAAAAAATAGAAAAAGACTTCAAATTATTTCAGAACGATTTAATGAAATTTCGAAATAGAAGGTGCACAATTTCAAAATCAACTTTTACAATTTTGCAAGATAATTTAAACTTAGTCAAAATTTTTAAAAAATTAAAAGAAAATGCAGATTTTTGGAAAAATTTAAACAGATTTCTTTGTTTGAAAAAATAATTTTGAGACAATGTTTAAAAATACTGAAATATTTCTAAAGATTTCGAAAATTGTCGAAAGAAATCTGGATGATTTTAAGGCAATGTTTCTAATTTTGTTGAATTTTAGCAAAAATTCTATTCATTCTCAAAAATATTCAGAAGGCTTAGAAGTTTTTGAAAGATTGAAAAATAATTTGAAAGTTAAAAAGATTTCAAAAAAGCTCAAACAAAATATAGATTTTTGAAATTTCGAAACAAAATTTTAAAGCTATTTAATGATTTTGAAAGGTTTCAAGATAATAAAAAGTTATCTTAAGACTCCTGGGAAAATTTAAACTGATTTTTTTGTTTGAAACGCTTCTTTTAAGATAATATTTCAAAAGATTTTAAAACATGTATAAAGATTTCAAAAATTGACCAAAAAAAAAAATGAATATTTCAAGGAAATTTTTTTTCAGTTTTCAGAATTTCAGCAAAATTAAAGATAATTAGAAGGCTTAAAAGTTTAAAAAAAAAATGAAAAATAACCTAAAATTTGAAGAAATTTCTAAAAATTTAAAACAAAAAAGAAAATTTTTGAAAATTGTGAAAAAATATTTCTAATCTTTATAAGAATTTCGGAATGTTTAAAAAAAATAAGAAACTTTACTTAAGATTCATGGGAAAATTTGAAATTACTTTATTTTAAAAACTTAATTTTTAAAGAAAATTTCTGAAAATTTATCCAATATTTTCAAATTTAAATTCTCTCTGAAATTTGTTAAATCCGGAGGCAAAACATTCAACTTTTCCGGTAGAAATTTGATTTATCATTTTAGTTGAAAATTCATCTTTCCGGTCGACAACGTAACTATTTCGTTGAAAAGTTGTCTTTTTTAGTAGAAAATTAATCTTCTTGGTAGAAAATTCATCTATTTGGTTTAAAATTTAACTATTCAGTTGACGAATCCCTTTTTTGTTAAAAATTCATATTTTCGGTTTAAAATTTTTAACTATTTTGTAAAAAATTCATCTCTTTTGCGAAAAATTCACCTGAATGGTTGAAATTTAACTTTTTGGTTGAAATTTTGAATTAACGTAGCTGAAAGCTTCAAAAATCGTTTAGAATTTTCTCAAAAACCATGCAAAAGTGATAATTATACATCCTTAAAATCAATTAAACAATTAAACAATAAAATAATTTTAAAACAATTGTATAATTGGATATTTATAAGTGAAGGAACATGTATTGCTCTCACTTTATTTAAATTTTCTCGTAATTAGAACTTAGACGAAAATAAAATCTCTTAGCAGGAAATAATTTTAACGTCAGTGTCACAAGTCTTAATGATAGTAGAGAACGAACAGGTTAATTGCGCTCGACGACGAAAAAATCTAATCACTTCCCGCGTTACAATTAGGTGGTCAACTACGATCAGATTAGGTGAAAATATAATTATCTTCTTCCGAAAATTCATTTTTTTAACAAAAAAACATTACAATAATTATTTGAAGGTCATTAGATGAGTAATTTAACTTTCAGCCAAACCTTGAACCAAATTTTGAACAAAATACATGAATATTCAAACAAATAATTGAATTCACAACTAGAAAATATTTTGCAGTCAGTCAAGAAAAAAGGTCAATTAAATTATTTAATTATTGAGCTAAAAGATCAGTTTGCAACCAGAAAAATAATAATTTTCTACCGAAAAGACGAATTTTCAACAAAATATTTGAATTTTGAATTAAAAAACAATTTTCATCTACATATATCAACTTTCAATCAAAAGTGGTATAGTTGAATTTTTAGTCAGGGAAATAAATTTTCAACAGAAAAAAAGGAATTTCGAACAAAAGAATTTTCAACTATAAAGATGATTTATGTTTTAGGTTGAAAATTTAACTAATTTATTGAAAATTTAACTAATTTATTGAAAATTTAACTATTTTATTGAAATATATTTATTATGTCGAATATTCGTCTTTATGGAAGAAAATTAATCTTTTTGAAATTTGTGAAGATTTGTCAAAAAAATCCAATTTGGTCCCACTGTTAGCTGGTTAGAATTTTAAATTCCTACTTTAGCGACATCGAGACTGTTCAACAGCTCAATTGGTTCATGTCCGTCATAAGTTTCTAAAATATCCTTGATAACTTGACAACTTCAATGAAGAATTTCGCGTAAACATTTTTAAGGTTATTTATGATTTTAATACGTCACTAATATTATATATAACCTAGAAAATGTTTACGCCATTACGAATATTCTAGAAGCTTAGCACGGAAACGAACCACTTGAGCTGTCGAACGGTCTCGATGTCGGCAAGGTCGGAATTTATAATTATAATCAGCCTAACTCATTCGCTGCAGAAAGTAGGGGAAAAGGGGAAGTGAGAACTTAAGAAATAGGGGAAGTAGAGAAGTGAGGGGAGGGAATGAACAGGCAGTGAGGGGAAACAGAGAGAGCAGGGTGAATAGGAGAATAAAATTATGAGTGTGAGGGAGGGGACGTATCGCAAAGTTAGGTATATAGAGGTAGGAAATGCGACAGGAATGAAAGTAGAGGGAGTAGAGAGAGTGAAAAGAAACAGGGAGAGAAAATATGAGAGTTAGGGGGAGTATGGGAAGTGAGGGAAAGTAAGAGGTCGAGAAATAAGAAGAGAAATAAGAAGAGAAAAAGTGAGGGAAAGCAAGGGGTGGAGACATAGGAGATGTGAAAGGAGGGGGAGTGCGGGGACTGGAAACTGTAGTGAGGAAAAGCAGGAGAAGTAGGGTAAATAGTGGAGGGGAATTATCGGAGTATGGAGGACGAGAAGTGTGGGGAAGTAAGGTGTGGAGAAGATGGGACAGTGAGGTGAAGTGAGGGGAGGGTGGAAAACGAGGCAGTCGGGAAAGCAGGGAGAGTAGGTTGAATTAGTTAATGGAACTATCGAAGTGCGGGGATTAAGGTGTCAAGAAATAGGGCAAGTTGGAGGAGTGATAGTAGAGGGAGTAGAGGAAGTGAAGAAAATTGGCGAGTAGAGAATGTGAGGAGACGTAAGGAGTGGAAAAATAGGGCAAGCAAAGGGAGGGAAAGGAGGAGGATTAAGAGGTGAGCAAGGAGAGGAAGTGAAGAGAAACAGGGAGAGTAGTTTAAATGGGGAAGGGGAATTATCTGAATGTGGCTGAGGGAAGGTGTGCAAAAGTAAGGTATGAAGAAGTAGGAGAACTGAAGGAAGCAGAAGTAGACAGATTACAGAAAGTGAAGGGTAACGGGGAGAGAGGAAGTATGGGATGGTGAGAGAGTAGGGGAAGTGAGGGGGAAAAGGGGTGGATAAACAGGGGAAGTGAAAGGAAGCGAAGTAGGGACAGCAGTAGTTTGGGGAATAGTGGAAGTGAGAAGACAGGTCGAAGAGGCAATAAGAGGAGTAGCGTTGGGGACGTAAGGTGTGAATAAGTAGTCAAGTGAGAAGAGTGGAAGTAGATGGAGTACAAGAAGTGAAGGGAAATGGAAAGATAGAAATTAGGAGAGGGAGCGAGAGTGAGGGAATTAAGTGGGAGTAAGGAGTGGAGAAATTTTAGAAGGGAAGGATGAGGTAGTAGAGAGTATGAGGTTGTAAGTAGGGGAAGTGAGTGGAGGGAAGGAAGAGGCAGGGAGGGTAGGCAATGAGAATAGGGTGAATCGGGGAGATGAATTACGGGAGTGTGGGGGATGATAAGTGTGAAAGTAGGGATGGGATAGTGGGGATAGGAGTTATAATTAGTGGTCCACGCATGATTGCCCGGAATTAAGGAATTTATCTCGGGCGCACTCGAAGCGGTCACTCATTAATTGGTCTGGTTGATTGCCACTTGCCGTTGCCATAAACGCTAGATTGTAAACAGTCCGTGTTAGTAATTGTCCGTTGTGTGTCTGCTTCGAGTCGAGCCGATAATTAACAGCCGCCCATTCGTCGCGCTGGGATTGGAATGCACACGTAAAAACGCTCCTCGTATCGCTGCTAAAATGGTAATAAAATGTTCTCCTACACGCTTACATAATATTATAAAAAGGGGCAAGAGGCAAGAGGCACATAAACTCTTGCAACATCTAAAAACTCACTTTCCTTCTTCAAACTTTTCTACATCTTGATACAATCTTTAGCTCTCCAAATATACATTCATTCAGCTCTAAAACTATTTTCAATTGGTTTGCATTTTAAATTCGTAAGTAGGTAAGAGGAGCGCGCAAAAATCAGTCGATTCTACAATAGGGTGGTCCGACATTTTTTTTTAATTTTCATGCTCTCACCCCCAAATCAATTTAAATTAAAAAAATAAATACGTATTTTTTTGTATTGGGAAAAAATATTTAGAGCCCCACCCCCCTCCCCGTGAAGTTTGACACGTATTTCCATCAGAAAAAAAAAAAGTTTTATAAATTTTTTACAGAATCGTCAATATTAAGCATATCCAGTTCTTTCTCAACATTTCCCTTCACAATTAGCCATAGAACATGAATTAAAAATCACTTTCTCAAATTCATACCTATAAATCTGTTTTATTAGGTCACATCAAAACCCTAAGAGTGAAAAATTTGTTTTTTCGAGTTTTTGACGCTAATTCTTTTTTATTTTGTTTTTTTTTTGGTACAAATTGTTATTATACATACAATATTACTTTCAGCTAACAATTAGAAAATATTGTTTAAATAATTTTGTATTGTTTATAGCAGTTTCTTCTTAAAATAATGCAAGAGAGTTGCGGTTTTTTACGCAATTTTTCAACCTTTTTTAACTTTTCACTCATAGTGAAGAAATTATCAATCGAAGTTAGAAAAGGTAATTGTTTAAACAATTTAGTATTGTTTATAATATATATCTTCTCTTAGAGTAATGGTAAAAGGTTGCAATTTTTTCTGAAATTTCCAACTTTTGGTCAACTTTTTAGTTAGACTTAGGCAATAATTAATGAAGTTAACAAATTCTTTGTTTAAACAATTTAGTGTTGTTTATACCTTCCTTCTTTCAGAGTGGTGCTAGAAAATTGCGGTTTTTTCTGAAATTTTCAACCTTTTGTCAATTTATTAGTAGGATTGAGTATATAATTGATTGAAGTTAACAAAGCATTTGTTTAAACAATTCATTATTGTTTAGAACGTTTTTCTTTTAGAGTAATGCTAGAAAGTTGCGGTTTTTTCTAAAAATTTCAACTTTTTGTTTACTTTTTAGTTCGAATGAGGTACTAAAAAATTCAAGTTAACGAAGTATTTATTTCAACAATTTACTATTGTTTATAACTTTTTTCTCTCAAAATAATGCAAGAAAGTTGCGGTTTTTTTCTGAAATTTTTCAACCTTTTTTAACTTTTCACTCATAGAGAGGGATTCATCAATCAAAGTTAAACAAGATAATTGTTTAAACAATTAATTATTGTTTATATTTTTTTAGAGTAATGCTAAAAAGTTGCAATTTTTTGTTAAATTTTCAACTTTTTGTCAACTATTCACTTACAGTGAGGTAATCATTAATTGATGTTAACAAATTCTTTGTTTAAACAATTTAATGTTGTTTATACCTTCCTTCTTTCAGAGTGATGCTAGGAAATTGCGTTTTTTTCTGAAATTTCCAACCTTTTGTCAATTTATTAGTAGAAGTGAGTATGTAATTGATTTAAGTTAACAAAGCATTTGTTCAAACAATTCATTATTGTTTAAAACGTTTTTCTCATAGAGTAATGGTAGAAAGTTGCGGGTTTTTCTGAAATTTCCAAGTTTTTCTTAATTTTTTCGTTACGATGAGGTAATAAATAATTCAAGTTAACGAAATATTTATTTCAACAATTTACTTTTGTTTATAACTTTCTTCTCTTAGAGTAATGCTAGGAAGTTGCGGTTTTTTTCTGAAATTTTTCAACCTTTTTCAGCTTTTCACTTATAGTTAGGAAATAATCAATCAAAATTAAACAATGTAATTGCTTAAACAATTAAGTATTGTTTATATATATATATATTTAGAGTAATGCTAAAACGTTGCAATTTTTTTTGAAATTCTCAACTTTTTGTCAACCTTTCAGTTAGAGTAAGGTAACAATGAGTTGAATTTACCAAATCGTTTATTTAAACAATTTATTGTTGTTTATACCTTTCTTCTTTGAGAGTTATGGTGGAAAAATGCGGTTTTTTCTGAATTTTCCAACCATTTGTCAATTTATTTGTTGGAGTGAGTACATAATTAATTGAAGTTAATAAAGCATTTGTTTAATCAAATTTATTATTGTTTAAAACCTTTTTATCTTAGAGTAATGCTAGAAAGTTGCGCTTTTTTCTAAAATATCCAAGTTTTTCTTAACTTTTTAGTCACAATGAGATAATAAATAATTTGAGTTAACGAAGTATTTATTTCAACAATTTAATATTGTTTATAACTTTCTTCCTTTAGAGTAATGCTAGGAAGGTGCGGTTTTTCCTGAAATATTTCAATTTTTGTCATCTTTTAACTTAGAGTGAGATAAAAATAATTAAAATTTAACAAAAATAATTGTTTTAACAAATTATTATTCTTTATAACTATCTTCGCCTATAGTAATGCTAGATAGTTGCGTTTTTTGTAATTTTTCACTTTTGGTCAACTTTTTAATTAGAGCCAGGTAACAATAATAAAATTTAACAAAAGTAATTGTTTAAACAAAGTATTATTTTTTGTAACTATCTCCTCTTAGAGAAATGCTAGAAAGTTGCGTTTCTTTCTGAAATAGTGTTAAATTTATTTCGGTAATCAAGTATTTTTACTTTTTTGCTAACGTTTTAAAAATATATACAACCACACAACAACATTTGTCATTGCTATTAACAATTTTTATAACCAAATTCAATGATTTGGCAGTTGATCGCATGGAAAATTTTTATTTTTGCGGACTCATTTCTTCTCATCAAAAGTATTAAATTTGTACATAATAGACTGACATCCCACAACATTTGTCATTGTTATAAACAACGCTCATAAATAAATTCATTCATTTGAAATTTCCATCCCTAGAAAATTTATCTTTTTTGTGGAATCAATTTGCTTCATCTGAAGAATAAAATTTGTACACAATAGACTTCCATGTAAAAACATATGTCATTGTTGTAAAAAAATTTTATAAATAAATTCAATTATTCGGCAGGGGAATGCAAAGAAAATTTTTTTCGGCTTTTTTAAATCATTTTTTTGCATTTGAATTGTAGTCAGGCTGTCAAATCTTCATCTGAAATTTAAATTTCTATTCAGAGCAAGCAAATTTACTGATTCTACATATTTTTAATAAAATATCAATAAATGGTTGGACGTTAAAGAAGAATTTAAATTTTGATAAATTCTGCATTTAATTTCTTAAATTTTAATAAATGATCAGTAAATGGCTCATTTTTGTCCCAAAAAATTCCTTTTTCCCCACTATAGGGCGTTTCAAATTCCGAGACGATAATTTTGAAATTGAAAAGTACTTAGTGTTTTATAGAGCGAATAATTTATTTAAAAAAAAAAACATTACCTGTCTCACTGTACGATGCAGAAAGTGAATATCAAATTAAAGCACTATTAATTTTTTTAATAAAACTTACGCAAATGTAGAGACAGGTGGTTGATTTTACACGCAAAGGAAGTATTTGAATGAGTATGAACTGGCATCTAAAGTTACAATAATTACTAAGCAAAGCAGCCAATTACTGTGAAAGTACTGAAACTCTGTCAGTTCAGAAAACAGTGAAGCTTGACACATGTTATCGCGCCAGTATCGAATGACTCGTTATTTGCGCTATTTTTGGAATCGCTAATTTATTTAAATTATCATTCAAAATTTATCTATTTTTAATCCACATTCCTCAAAAGCAGTGCCTATCCCAAGGCGCAGTTTAAAAATACATAAAAGTGATTTACAAATGTTGAATATTTGCAATATCAATTTATTTAATGCTAAAGACTTCAAATTTTATACTTTTGGATTTTTGCAGGCTTTTTTAACTAATTGAATTTTATGAATGCTTTAATTTGAGAGTGAACAAATCTGCACTGTTTATATAAAAATAGTATAATTTTTAATTCCCTTTTAATTTAATATTAGAATTTTTTAAACAAATTTAAGCATGTTAAAAAAATGTCCGGACTTTTCCTGAATAGATTTAAAGCAAGAAAAAATAATCTTAAAATAATTTAGAACGACAATTAGGTGAAGCTAACTTCGCTTTTCTTACCCCCACACCCTTTTTTGAAATTTTTGTTTAATATTTGCAAAACTGAAAAAATGCTTATGAGGACCACTAGTTTCTATCGTTTTCTCAGAAATTTCTGGTTTAAATCTTATCACAAAAAAACAATTTTTTTATACAAAATTTCATTTTTGGGCTTTACCTTCATTCGGAAAAAAAATGTATACAAAATTAAACTACTTGGTTAAAAGATGAACTACATAGTTGGAAAAATCATTCGGGGATTCAAAAAATTTCTTGCAAATTCGCTTTTTTTTATTGAATTTCACTGTTTTTTATTTAAAATTAAAGTCTTTTTTCTTGAAAATATCAAATGCTACATTTTCCGTTTTGAATTCATAATTCTTGACTAAAACTTCAACTACTTTGATAAAAACGTCTTTTTTATTATTAAAGATTCATCATTTTAGTGGAGAATACATCTGTATGGTTAAACATTAATTTTTTTTTTAGAAATTCACTTCTATAACTCAAAATTTAACAATTTTATTTTTGGTTGATAATTTATATTTTTTAATTCGTCCTTATTAGTCGGAAACAAATCTTCTTTATTGACAATTCATCTTTTTGGTTAAATTGAACTATTTTTTATTTAAAATGGAAATTAGTTTTGGTTGAAGATTGAACTATTTTCTTGAAAAATTGTTCTATTTTAGTAGGAAAAAATATTTTTTTTTAATTTAAAATTTAACTTTTCCATTTTTAGCTAAAAATTGATCGTTCTTGTTTGAAAATGAAGTATTAAATTTTTCGTTGTGAATTCATTTGTTTTGGTTCAAAATTAAACTACTTTGTTGAAAATTAATTTTTATTTGTTAAAGATTGAACTATTTTGCTGGAAATTCATTTTTTCTTTTTAATGAATCTTTTTTAGGGGAAAAGTCATCTGTTTGATTGAGGATTTAACTCTTTTGTTATAAATTCATTTATTTATTTTTTTAAATTAAAATATTGGGTTCAAAGTGAAATTTCTTAGTTAAAAATTCATTCTTTGCGTAAATGATTCAGAACTTTAGTTGAAATGTCATTTGTTTAGTTAAAAATTAAACTCTTCTGTTGAAAATTCGTTTTTTTTTTGTGTAAAATAATTCCTTTCTAGTTGAAAATTAATTTATTCATTTAGTTATTAGGTGCCAAGGGCTTTCAAATTCAACTTTTTGGTTGAAAATTCTAGTATTTTGTTGAAAATTTGCCTTTTTTGATGAAAAAATTAATCACATAATTAATTAAATTGGTAAACGATTTAGCATGATAGCTGAAAATTCATCTGTTTTATTGAAAATTATTATCTTTTTAATTCTTTTTTTTTTGCTACAAAATTAATCTTTTTGGACTTAAAATGTATTCATTTATTAGGTCTCTAGGCCTTCCTAATTCTAATTTTTAGTAGAAAATATTTGCATTTTATTGAAAATCCATATTTTTTATAGAAAAATAATCTTCTCAGCGATAAATTATTTCTTTTCTTTTCGAAAATTAAACTATTTGTTTGTAAGTGAAAATTCTTACTAAAAAATTCATTCTTTTGGTAAATGACTCAGCACTTTAGTTGAAAATTCATCTGTTTGGTTAAAAATTAAACTCTTTTTTGAAAATTCGTTTTTCTGTGTGTAAAATAATTCCTTTTTAGTTACAAATTCATTTATTTACTTATTAGGTGCCAAGGGCTTTCAAATTCAACTTTTTGGTTAAAAATTCTAGTTGATTGTCGAAAATTCGCCTTTTTTCATAAAAAATTAATCTTTTTGGCGAAAAATTCATTTCCGTTTTGTTTAAAAATTATACTATTTTGCTGAAATTGAAACTGCTTTGTTAAAAATTCATTCTTTTGGTAAATGATTTAGCATTTCAGCTGAAAATTCATATGTTTTATTTAAAATTAATTTTTTTTTCAATTATTTTTTTTTGTACAAAATAATTATTTTTTGATTTAAAATTTATATATTCATTTATTAGGTCTCTAGGACTTGCCAATTCTACTTTTTAGTAGAAAATATTTGTATTTTATTGAAAATGCATATACTTTTTTTTGTATAGAAAAATAATCTTCTTGTGGATAATTTATTTGTTTTCTTTTTGAAAAAACTATTTCGTCGAAAGTGAAATGAAAATTTAACTACTTGGCTGAAAGTTCAACTAATTTGTTAAAAATTCATTATTTTGGTTAATGATTCATTATTTTAGTTAAAAAATTATCTATTGGTTAAAAATTTAACTATTTTGTTAAAAAAAATCGTTCTTTCAAATAAATATTTTTTAGTTTGTAAATTCAACCATTTGGCCCATGATTCAACTAATTTGTTAAAAATTCGTCTTTATGGTTAAAGCTTTATCATTTGTGAACAATTAAACCATTTTGTTGAAAATTCGTCTTTTTTTAAATAATTTTTTGAATTGAAAATTTATTTATTCCATTTTTGGTTGAAAATTTAACTCTTTCAGTTTTTAGATATGTATATTTCAAAAATTAATTAATTTTTTGGTTTGAAAGTGGAACTGCTTTGTTGAAAATTAACTCTTTTAGTTAATGATTAATCATTTTATTTAAAAATTGATCCGTTTTATTCAAAATTTAACTATTCTCTTGAAAAATTTTTTCTGTTAAAATTCAACTTTTTTTTCTTGAAAATTCAACTTTTTGGCTGAAAATTCTTGTACTTTGTTCATTATATTTAGAGGTTGAAGAGCTTTGTTAAAAAATCATTTTTTTGGTTAAAGATTTATCATTTCAGTTGAAAATTTATCTCTTTCGTGGAAAATTGAACTATTTTTTTTTAAATTCCCTTTTTGTTGTTGGAAACTAATTTTTTCATTCGAAAATTTATCTATTCCAATTTTGGTTAACAATTAAACAAATGGGGTCAATTAAAATTACTGATTTAATTGGTAAGTAAAATTAACTGCTTTGAAAAGTGATTTTTGACTGATTTGTCAGTCATTGTGTGTCTCAGTAAATAAATTAATTCCGATTTTAGATAAATTTTAGCTGTCGCCTGAAATAATTGATTGATAAAAAGAAAAGACTTTGTGTGCATCTGTTATTTGGTTGCGCATCGTGCATAATTTAGCGGCCGCGCAATAAAACACTACACGACTCGGTGTTAATTGACCAAGAAGCAATTACAGCATTATGAATAAGGTGGTGGTTCGTTAGTCACATTTGCGTCATTGGTTTATTACGATGGTTACGTTGCAAAAATACCGGACGAATAGAAGACAATTTTTTAAGAAAACTAGACAATAGACAAATTTTGCAAACTTATGTAAAACAATGATCTTTAAAAACTGATTTATCACTTCAGAGGTTTAGCAATCGTAAAAAGTATAGAATTTTCATTAACCTCGACGAGAATATTCTATGATTCATTATCCTCTGGATGCCTGACTTCTTCAGATGTTAAAACATTACACTCAGAAAAATATTTCTCTTGAATTAAAGAAACCGTTTCTTTAAGACATTTTTTTTCATTAAACTAAAAATAACTTGAGTAGGAAGAAAATTGTTTCTGATCTAAGAAAAATTTTCATTGGAAAAATAAACCATTTTTTTTGAACCAAAGAAGTTTATTTGAATCAAAAGAAATTTCTGTTGATCAGATTAATTATTCTACGGCTGAGAACCAATAAACATTTTTATTTTAAAAGTTTCTTTGATTCAAAGAAATTTTTTTAGTTCGAAGATCTGGTTTTTTGTGCACATGAAAATTTTTCTAAAATTTAAAATCCTTCTCTTCATTTTGAAATTATGTTTCTAACTAAAAAAATTATGTGAAAGTAAGAGTTTCTTTAATTCAAACAAAATATTATTCTGAAAATTGAACTACTTGGTTAAAAGTTAACCTGCTTTGCTAAAAATTAATTCTTTTGGTCCAGGATTCAGCATTTTATTTAAAAATTTATCTGTTTGGTTGAAAATGTATTTAATTATTAGGTACCTAGGGTTTTGAAATTCAACTTTTTGGATACAAATTCTTGTATTTTGTTGAAAATTCGTCTTTTTTGGTAGAAAATTATTCTTCCTGGCGGAAAATTCAGCAATCGTCGAGAGTATAGTTTTCATTAACCTCGATGAAAATATTCTATGATTCATTATCCTCTGGATGCCTGACTTCTTCAGATGTTAAAACATTACACTCAGAAAAATATTTCTCTTGAATTAAAGAAACCGTTTCTTTAAGACATTTTTTTTCATTCAACTAAAAATAACTTGAATAGGAAGAAAATTGTTTTTAATCAAAGAAAAATTTTCATTGGAAAAATAAACCATTGTTTTGAACCAAAGGAATTTATTTGAATAAAAAGAAGTTTCTGTTGATCAGATTAACTTTTCTATGGCTGAGAGTCAATAAACATTATTATCTGAAAAGTTTCTTTGATTCAAAGAAATTTTTTTAGTTCGAAGATCTGGTTTTTTGTGCACATGAAAATTTTTCTAAAATTTAAAATCCTTCTCTTCATTTTGAAATTATGTTTCTAACTAAAAAAATTAAGTGAAAGTAAGAGTTTCTTTAATTCAAACAAAACATTATTATGAAAATTCAACTACTTGGTTAAAAGTTAACCTGCTTTGTTAAAAATTAATTCTTTTGACTAAGGATTCAGTATTTTAGTTGAAAATTTATCTGTTTGGTTGAAAATTTATTTATTTATTAGGTCCCTAGCGTTTTGAAATTCAACTTTTTGGATGAAAATTCTTGTATTTTGTTGAAAATTCGTCTTTTTTGGTAGACAATTAATCTTCCTGACGGAAAATACAGAAAAATTGCAAAGAGTATAAAGTTTTCAATAACCTCGATGGAAATATTCTATGATTTATTATCCTCCTGATGCCTTACTACTTCAGCTGTTAAAACATTACACTCAGGAAAATATTTCTCTTGATTTGAAGAAACCGTTTCTTTAAGACATTTTTTTTCATTCAACTAAAAATAACTTGAATAGAAAGAAAATTGTTTTCAATCTAAGAAAAATTTTCATTGGAATAATAAACCATTTTTTTGAACCGAAGAAATTTATTTGAATCAACAGAAATTTCTGTTGATCAGATTAAGTTTTCTATGGCTGAGAGCCAATAAACAGTTTCATTTGAAAAGTTTCTTTGATTCCAAGAAATTTTTTTAGTTCGAAGATCTGGCTTTTTGTGCACATGATAATTTTTCTGAAATTTAAAATCCTTCTCTTCATTTTGAAATTATGTTACTAACTACAAAAATTATGTGAAAGTAAGAATTTCTTTAATTCAAACAAAATATTATTCTGAAAATTGAATTACTTGGTTAAAAGTTAACCTGCTTTGTTCAAAATTAATTCTTTTGGTTAGGGATTCAGCATTTCAGTTGAAAATTTATCTGTTTAGATGAAAATTTATTTATTTATTAGGTCCCTAGGATTTTGAAATTCAACTTTTTGGATAAAAATTCTTGGATTTTGTTGAAAATTCGTCTTTTTTGGTAGACAATTAATCTTCCTGATCGAAAATACAGCAACTGTAAAAAGTATAGAGTTTTCAATAACCTCGATAGAAATATTCTATGATTCATTATCCTCTTGATGCCTTACTACTTCAGCTGTTAAAACATTACACTCAGGAAAATATTTCTCTTGAATTAAAGAAACCGTTTCTTTAAGACATTTTTTTCATTCAACTAAAAATAACTTGAATAGGAAGAAAATTGTTTTTAATTTGAGAAAAATTTTCATTGGAAGAATAAACCATTTTTTAACCGAAAAAATGTATTTGAATAAAAAAATTTGTTAACTCTCTGTCGAAGAAAAGTTTCTTTGATTCAAAGAAATTTCTTTGGCTCGAGAAACTGGCTTTTTGTTCACATACCAATTTAAAATAATTTCTTGATTTAAAAGTTATATTTTCAGATACAAAAATTATGTTAAAGAAACAGTTTCGTTTTTACTCGGGTAGTGTTTCTAGGTTTTTCTTGTATTTATAAATAACTACAAGTGTGGGCTCACCACACCCACGATGTGCCAACAGCACTCATGTTAGTATTCTTGAATGGTCACCCATCCAAGTACTAACCGCGTCCAACGCTGCTTAACTTCAGTGATCTGACGTGAACTGGGTTTTTCAGCGTGGTATGGCCGTTGGCCATATATATATAATAATAATAATAATATAATAATAATATATATTAATAATTAATTATTAATTAATTATTAATATATTAATATAATAATATAATTAGGAAAATATTTGTTTTTAATTAAAGAAACGGTTTCCTAAACATATTTTTTTCACTTCTCAATAAATTGCTTTAGAAGGAAGAAAATCATTGGAAATTATAAAAAAAATGTATTACAAAAAACCATTTCTTCGAATCAAAAAAAATTTCTTTGCACCAAAGAATCTTCTTTATTAGTGTTCTTTAGTGGTTAAAACATTACCTTTTATGTACTCAGAAAAATGATTTTTTAATTCAAAGAAATTTCTTTTGATTTAAAGAAATGGTTTTTTGTTCCGATGAAATTTTTTTTTAAATTTATGAGAAAATCATTTTAAATTAAAGAGAAATTCTCATTGGAACCAAAAAACTACTTCTTTGAACCGGGAAGTTTCTTTATATCAAAAGAAATTTCTTTAAATCATAAGAACATTTCTTGAATACAAAAAAATTTCTTTGAATCAAAGAAATTTTTTTGACTAAGAGCCAATTAATAGTTTTCTTTAATTTCCAGATTTTTTTGACTGGGAGCCAATGCAGATTGTTCTCTGATTCAAAGGAATTTTCTTCAGTTCTTCAGTTACTAAAATATTACTCAGAAAAAAAAATTTTTAATTTAAACAAATTTTTTCATTGGCTCTCAGTCAAGAAAAAGTTTCTTTGATTCAAATAAATTTCTTTGGGTTAAAGAAAGGTTTTTTGTTCCAATAAAATGTTTTTTATCATTAAAAATTATTTTCTTCATTTTCAAGTTATATTTTTGGTTAAATGAAAAAAATCTGTTTAAGAAACTGAGAAAAATATTTTGTATTGAATTGAAGAAATCGTTTATTTAATATAATTTATTTCATTTAAGCAAAAATAACTTTAAAAGGAAGAAAATCGCTTTAAAAAAAATTTTTTATTGGAACTGAAAACTATTTCTTAAGCCCAATAAATTTCTTTGAATCAAACAAATTTTATCTGAATCAAAGATACTTTTTTTTGGACCGAGAGCCAATCAATATTGTTCTTTGATTCCAAAAAAATGTCTTCTGATGAAAGAATCTTCTCTCAAAGCGTTTTTCAGTTGTTTAAACTTTACCTTAACTGCATAAAAATATTCTTTGATTCAAAGAAAATTTCATAAAATTAAAGGAAAATATTGGTTGGTTCTCAGGCAAAGGAAAGTTTCTTAGATTTAAAGAAAATTCCTTAAATTTCTTTGGTAGACAGAAATGGTTTTTTTTCCAAAATTTTTTTTTATTTAAATAAAAATCATTTTAAATTAAAGGAAAATTGTCATTATAACAAAGAACAATTTCTTTGAACCAAAGAAGTTTCCTCAAATCAAAAGAAATTTCTTGGAATTTAAGAAACTTTATTTGTATCAAGAGTGAATAAATAGTTTTCTTTAATTTCAAGAAATTTATTTACTGCGAGCCAATGTATATTATGCTCTGATTCAAAGAAATTTTTTCGTATCAGAGAAACTTTTTTCCGAGTGCTCTTTAGAAATTAAAATATTATCATAAACTCAGAAAAAAGATTCTTTGATTCAAAGAACTTTCTTTGGTTCAAAGAAATGGTTATTAATGAAAATTTTTCTTCAATTTAGAAGAAAATCATTTCAAATTGAAGAAAAATCTCGATTAAAACACAAGACAATTTTTATTAACCAAAGAAGTTTCTTCAAATCAAAGGAACTTTTTTTTACTAAGAGCGAATAAATAGTTTTCTTCAATTTCAAGAAAGTCTTTTTTTACTGCGAGCCAATGCATATTGTTTTCTGATTCAAAGAAATTTTTTTCGTATCAAAGAATCTTTTTTCTGCGTGTTCTTCAGTTATTAAAACATTGTCTTACACTCAGAACTTTTTTTTTATCCAATGAAAATTTTTCTTTAATTTAAAATTATTTTCTTCATTTGAAAATTATATTGTTGGATAAATTAAAAAAAATTATTCCAATGAAACGGTTTCTTCAATTCAAGACAAACATTGTTCTGAAAGATTGGAATATTCTTGAAATAAAATGTCAAGGTTGAACTGATTCAGGATCGCATTCTTGTTAAAAATTTTTCCTATCAATAAATACTTTTCCATTTTTTTTTGTCGTCAAGCTACTATATAATGTTTTGAGTTAAAAAACAGTATAGGAACAGGATTGTTATAATACACACAAATGTAGGATTAAATAAAAAAACGTTTTAAAATTAAATTATTCAGAAAAAATATCTTTTCCTTTGGCTCCGCTGGGATTCGCACGCCAGGTCAACTGATTGCCGGTCAGGTGCTCTACCACTAAGCTAGAGAGATCGAAGAAGAATCCTTTTTCTGAATAAAATAAATTTAATAAATAAATTGAAATAAATAAATTTCTAAACAAAAGACTTTAAAAGTCATGATTTCTACGCTGAACCAATAAAATTATTACACTTTAGAGTTGATTATATAAATTATTGAAAATACTAATAAATAATTATTTCTATTCCGAAATTCTCACATAAATCATTAATGGCTTACGTTATAATTAATGCAGCAATCGCGGATCATTAATTTTGAACTAATGACAGAACGATAAAAACATTTACTTTCAAACAATATCCAACCGCCCATTACTTTCTCCGGCGTGAATTCGCCGAAGAGTTTTTCGAAAGAGTTTTGATCGATTGACTGTACTCCTGCCGAAAGTTCGTGATTCAGAGTATAATTACCAGGTAATTACAGATTCTGTTTCCTTGTTCAGATTTCTTTTTGTTGAAGTGGATAATTACTTTTATATCATTTTACTCTTTATTTCATTCTACTTTTTATTCCATATTTCAATTTACTTCAGCTACAAAAAATGGTATTAATTTGTCTTTAATCTTTCGAAATCTCATTCAGATATTTTAAAGAATCAAGTGAAAGGCAGAAATTTCAACAAGCTCAAATTAGACTCAGAAAAATATTTGTTTTGAATTAAAGAAACGATTTCTTGATGATAATTTGTTTCATTGGAATAAAAAACCATTTATTTGAATCAAAGAAAATTTGATTTGACTGAGAGCTACTACATTGGCTCTGAGTCAAAAAAAAATATCTTTAATTTTTTTTAAATTGCTTTGATTAGCAAAATTATTTGGCTCAAGAAATGGCTTTTAGTTCCAATAAAAAATTTTCTTTAATTTAAAATGATTTTCTTCATTTTAAAGCTATTTTCGGGTAAATCAAAAAAATTATATTAAATAAACGGTTTCTTTAATCCAAGATGAATATTTTTCTGAGTGTTCTCATCAAAGCAACAAAGGTAATTTTAACAACGTTGCAAATGTAAATCAAAAGAACTTTCTTTAGATAAAAAAAATTAATTTGACTGGGAACCAATTAATATTTTTCTTTGAATAAAATAATCTTTTTTCTGGCTTGCAGTAAAAAAATCGCTTAAAATTAAAGGAAAATATTCATTGGCTCTAAGTAAAAAAGCGTCTTTGATTCGAAGAAATTGCGTTTGATTTAAAAAAACTTTTTTGATTTAAAGAAACTGTTTTTTGTTTCGATTGGATTTTTGAAAAATTTTAATAATTTTCTTTTGAATTGAAGAACATATTTCATTGGAACAAAAAAACGATTTCTTAATTCAAAAGAAATTTCTTTGAATAAAAAAATATTTTTTCTGAGTGATCAATTTTTGCATTTCGAAGATAGTCTTTTATTATAGACTATTGAATTTTTTAAACCCGCTTCTTTATCATAATTTTTTCATTTCACCCAAAGTAATTTCAAAATGAAGAAAATTATTTTTAATTTGAAAAAAAATCATTGCAACAGAAAACCGTTTCTCTGAACCAAAGAAATTTCTTCGAATCAAAAAAAAAATTTTTGATTGTGAGCCAGTGGATGTTTCTCTTTGGTTTAAGAAAATTTTTCAAAACAAATAATAAAGAAAATCATTTTGAATTAAACAAAAATTCTTTGGAACAGAAAACTATTTTTCCGAACTAAAGAAATATTTCATTGGAACAAAAAAACGATTTCTTTAAATCAAAATAAATTTCTTTGAATAAAACAATATTTTTTCGAAGTCTTCCATTTTTGCATTCCGAAGATAGTCTTTTATTATAGACTACTAAATTTAAAAAAGCCGCTTCTTTAACCTAAGTTTTTTATTCAACCAAAAGTAATTTCAAAATTAAGAAAATTATTTTGAATTTGAAAAAAAAATATCATTGGAACAGAAAACCGTTTCTCTGAACCAAAGAAATTTTTTCAAATCAAAGAAATTTTTTCTTGACTGCGAGCCAATGGATATTTTTCTTTGATATAAAGAAATTTTTTTTAGCAAATAATAAAGAATATCATTTCCAATTTAACAACAATTTTATTGGAAAAAAAAATTTATTTGAACCAACGAAATTTCTTTGAATCAAAGAAACTTTTTTTTTGAATGAGAGACAATTTCTGTTTGTTGGAGTGCATAATTACTTTCATTTGATTTCCAAAAAGTATTAATTTGTGTTTGAATTTTCGAAATCTAATGCAGGTATTTAAAATAATCAATTGGAAGACAGCAATTTCAACAAGCTAAAATTAATCTCAGAAAAATATATTTGTTTTTAATCAAAGAAATCGTTTCTTTCAGATATTTTTTTTTCATTTAACCAAAAATAACTTCGAAATTAAGAAAATAATTTAAAATTAAAAAAATGCATTTGAACACAAAAATATTTCTCTGGGTCAAAGAAACTTGCTTTGAATCCAAGAAACTTTTTTTGACTGTGAGCCAATAAATATTTTTCTCTGGCTCAAAGAAATGCTTTCGAATTAAAGAATGAAGAAAACCATTTTAAATTTAAACTTAATGATTAAATAATAAATATCAATTCAGAGAAATAATTTTTCGATCCCAGAGAAATTTTTTTCAATTTAAAATGATTTTCTTCATTTTTTAAGAAATGGTTTCTTTAATTTAATATTCCTAATAGACTATCCTCGAGATACAAAAATCGCACTAAGAAAAGATTGATTCAAAGAAAAATTCTTCAATTCAAAGAAATTTCTTCTGAATCGAAGAAATGGTATTTTTCTGCAATTAAAATTTCTGTTGAGTTTAAAAACATTTTTTTATATTTTATAGTTATTTCTGGGTAAATTAAAAACATTAGGTTAAAGAAACGGTTTCCTTAATTCAAGAAAAATATTTTTCTGACTGTACAAGCGATGAAAGGGAGTTTCTTCAAATAACAAATACTGTTTCAAATTAATTTTGTTTACTTAATTTTTTTTAAATAAGATTAAGTGAATTAAATATTTAATTTAATTGTACTTAATCTAATTAATTTAAATTTAATTAAGTATTTCAATGAAAAGTTATTTATAGATGAGGGTATGTTTGTTTTTTTGTAATTGTAGAGGTGCGCGTGGACATCAGACTCCTGTGAAAACGTTACTTCCGGTTGTATACGTATTTTAATTAAACGTTGCATCCGGAGTACGCCAGCGCTCACTATAAAACGTTTTCATGCACTTGCGCTTCATGCTTTTCGTTCTAACTTTACCCGCACACTAAGTGGACACGTTCATTAAACATTTTTATCTTCTGCCTTGATTGTTTTTTTTTAAACGAGCGCCGCACAGTGGCGCAAAAAAGGTTTTTTTTTCACAAATTAGGCTAAAGGTTGTTTTCATACCCGATTTGAGCAATTGAAACAAATGAAAGGTAAAGAAATTTTAAAAAATTGTGAGCGCCGATTTTAGAATTTAAAAAAATGATTTTATTCAACAAAAAATTCTACACTTATTTATTTATTAAAAAAAAAATAATTCTTCCCATTTTGTTGAAACTACTTATATTTATGATGATTTTATAAGATTAGTAAAAACACAACGTAAAAATAATATCCAACAAGTCGCAATATTAGAGAACATTTATTATTTTATTAACAAAATACACAGTAAAGGTGCTACTTTGAAATAAAAAATACTTGAGACCTTTTTTTAAATTTTTGGTTCAGAATATATGTAAAAACAAAGCTTATTTACCATTTTTAAAAAAGCGAAGTAATTTCGAATTTTATAAATAAATTAAATAAAATTGTTTATAAGAAAAAATTGTGGCTCAATAATAGAAAAAAATAGGGATTTAATTTTTTAACTAATTAGGGGATACTGCCAAGTTATATAGAGTTAATAAAGTATAAAAAAAGGGTCTTTCCAAGCAATTTAAAATTACGTCCATTGAAAAAAGGATTTCTACCAGTTGGAAACTGACGAAAATCTGTATTTGCTTATCAAATTTATTTCAACAATTAAAAATTTAATCGGCAATTAATTTAAAAAATTTAGCCAAAAATTACAATTTTGATCTCGATGAGGGTCGATTATTGACCGAATTCAATTTCTTTGCCTAGATTTGAATTTGAAATAGGTTTTATTTAATTGACAGAAGAAAATTCAAGTCAGATTTGATTATTTATTATTTAAATATTTAAGAGTAATTAAGTACCTAATCATTTCATTAATTTCTTAATGAAGTAATTAAGAGTAATTACTCTTAATTGAACACTTTTAGGATATATGTATAATTAAAATGACATTGAGGATTAATAATAAATATCGTGCCAAACCTAACTGAATGTTATCTGTTTCCCAAATTGATAAAAAATTAGATCCATCAGTATTGTATCTTTAATTAAAGTTCTCACTGAGGGGTAAAGTCAATATTAATTAAAACGAAATAAAATTAAGTGTAAATAAAATTAATAAGTGTATTTAGTTAATAAAATTAGTAAATAAAATGAAAATAAATAAAAAATATTAATTAAAATAATAATTTGAATAGGTGCTTCTTTTTTGATATTATGATTGGCTTTAGGATCCAGAAATAACATTAAAAAATACAAGATTATTTTTGAAAACGCTTATGAATAATACATCTTAACATAACATAACCTAAATCTCATTGTTTTAGTTATAAGTCAAGAGACACTTTCAAGTTTTAAATTCCTTATTATTAATAATATTTATGATAGGAAAGAAAAGTAAACAATATTTTCTTGTCTAAATTTAAAAATTAAACAATTTCTGTTCATATGTATATGTTCGATTATTGAAAATATTTATTAATTTCAAAGAAGCGCGCGCTTTTTGGTACATGCGCAGTGCGAAAAAGCACTTTTAACAATACTGCAGCAAATCAAATAAAAGTGTGTAAAAAGAAAAATACGCAATATTTGCTTGACTTAATTTTAAAATAAATTTACAAAATGATTAAGAATTTTTCAATTTAGTTTTAGAAACACTTACTGATGCATCTTAAACTCACATAACCTAAGTCTTATTGTTTCAGTTGAAACTAAATAAACACTTCAAGTTTTGAATCCTTTATAATTAAGAATATTTTCTTGCTTAAATTGAAAATTTTCTGTTAATATGCATCTGTACGATTACTGCTAGTATTGATCAATTTGAAAAAAGCGCGCGCTTTTCGGTACATGCGCAGTAGAAATAAGCGCAGTCTCTTAACATCACTGCAGCAAATAGAATAAAAGTTACTTCAGGAAAAGTTAAACAATATTTTTCAGTTCAAATTTGAAAATTCTGAAATTTTTATTAATATTTATCTGTCTGATTAGTGATAGTATTTATTAATTCAAAATAAGCGAATATTCAAATAAGAATGCGTAAAAAAAGTAGACAATATTTTCTTGTCTAAAATAAATTTTTTTTAAATTTCTGTTAATATGTATCTGTATGATTATTGATCATATTTATTATTTTCAAATAAGCGCGCGCTTTTCCGTACATGCGCAGTACGAGAAAGCGCAGTCTGTTGATATCACTGCAGCAAATCAAATAAAAGTTTGTGGAAGAAAAGTTAAATAATATTTTCTTATCTAAATTAAAAAAATTATGTTAAAATTTATCTGCATGATTATTGATAATATTTGTCAACTTAAACTAAGCGCGCGCTTTTCGGTACATGCGCAGTACGAAAAAGCGCAGTAAATAAAAGATTATAAAAAGAAAAGTAAATATTTTTTTGTCTAAATTTTAAAATCAATTGAGAAAATAAACAAAGAATTTATCATACCATCCGTGTAAATTTCGATCGATGGAAATAATCTTGAATTTTAATATTTCTTCTTAGAATTGAGTCAAAACACAAATTTGACACGTGTTTTTGATCACTTCATATTCACTCTAAGCGAAAAAATGGTGAAAACTTGTTGATTAAACACTTTTCGCTCAAAACACTTGTCGATTTCGTCCAATCAAAAGACCGCTTTGCCAGCAACACGTGTTTCCAACTGACAGAAAAACACCGGTTCAATGTTTACAACACGTTTTTTTCACTCACCAAAAATATTTCCTCGATTTATTGTTTCACTCAAATAGCCAAAAATGTCAGTTGACAAGGTTGCAAGGTTAAATACTTTGCGAAAACACTATAAAAATAGAAATTATTTTAAAAATAATTCCCTCGCCTCCTGGGTTAGTGACCTTGCTTCAGAATTTTTTGCGCTTCAAAACAAATCGCTTCGTAGAAAGCGCGCGCTTTTCCAAGAAAATTTTCCCAGCATCAGTTCAAAAACATTTACTTAAAAAAAATATTTTCAAATTCCTCCTAGAATTTGACCTAATCCAAAAAAATCGTAGCTATTTATATCTACTTTCAGTTCATTTCACGATACATCCACCCACACATGTTGCCTCAAGGTCATGGTTAGGTCAGTAACAAAAACACGATTTTGAAACTAATTCCAATGTTGATTCAGGCTTCTGCGAACTTGGCTCATATCTCAAATCAAGAACAATTAAAATTAAAATCGTAATTAAAATTTAATTAAATTCTTTGACTCGGCTTCGAAATGGTCGAGTCACGTGGTCTCGACCCGCCAATCAAAATCTCGCATTCTTCACTTCCGGCAACCCTTTTCCAGTTTTTATTTATTTTTTTTTAAAGAAGCCGGTATCAAAATCACTACTTGAATCCCGACTTTTTTTTATTCCTGGCGAGTTTATGTGACTCGTGGATTGGATTTGAAATCGCGTTTCTCGTGAATTTTTTTTTTTTGTTTTATGGGGGAAAGGATTCACTCGTGATCTTTGCGAAAACCGCGTGGCAATTCACATGGAGCGTGCGCTTCGTCCAGCGTCCGACACGATACTACCTCACTCACCGTCTCTCTCGCTCTCCCACTCTATCACTATCTCCCTCGCACACTCGCTCCCACCCTACGCCCCCTTCGCGTTTCGCGGCGCCTCATTCGCGCTCTCTCACTCTCGCTCATTCTCGTATTCGCGGGTCATGCAATCCCGCGCGCGACACTCGAGTGTCTCTCCCTCTAATCTCCGGCTTTCACTCTCTCGGGGCGACCGCCCCTGTAACGCTTCTGTCCTTATCGGCTCAACTCTTTCTCGCTCACCCTGCGCGTAATGCGAGCAAAATTCGACGGAGCACAGTGGGCCGGATCTGGAATATACTCTTCATAAGCATCTATTTTCCCCAATTCGTAACGGATTTTCGTGATTTTTTTTTGCAAGTGATCAGAATTCAATGAGCAAGAAATGGACGGGAATAGTGTTCTTAAATGGCGAAGAATTTATGCTGAGCAAAAGGTGACCAGATGGCTTGATCGAAAAATCAGGACATTATCCCCTTTCTCACCCCCTTCAACAAAACTAACTTTCACCACCCCTAATACAATTTAAACTGAGACACGCTATTTAAAAAACGGGGTTGTTACAAAATACCAATTTCGAAATTCCCTAGACCACTATCAATTTTGCTTTCATGTTAAATTTTCAACCAAAGAAATTAATGTTTAACCAAAGAAATGAATTTTCAAATATAAAGATGAATCTCAAATTTAAAAACATAATTTTGAACCAAATAGTTGGATTGTCCACCAAAAAGATCAGTTTTCATCCAATAAAATTAACTTTCTATCAGAAAAGATTAATTTTGAACAAAATACATTAATTTTCAACAAAATAATTACATTTTTAATCAGAGGAATGAATTTGTAAATAAAAAGAGGAATCTTTAACCAAAAAATGAATTTTTAACCAAGAAGATCAATTGTCTACAAAAAATGACGAATTTTTAACAAAATACATAAATCTTAAATTTAAAGAATTAATTTTGAACCAAATGTAGTTGGATTTTCGACCAAAAAGATAAGTTTTCATTCAAAAAAATTAACTTTCTACCAAAAATGAGGAATTTTTAACAAAATACATGAATTTTTTACTGAAAAAGATTAATTTTCAACCAAAAATAAAATATTTATATTTTAAATAAAAAAAAAAACTAATTTTCAACCATCAGAAACGTATTTTCAACAAAATAGATAAATTTTGAACGAAAGAAATGAATTTTTAACTATAATGATGAATCCTAAATTTAAAGAATTAATTTTGAACCAAATAGTTGGATTTTCGACCAAAAAGATAAGTTTTCATCCAATAAAATTAACTTTCTATCAGAAAAGATTAATTTTGAACAAAGTATATGAATTTTAAACAAAATACATGAATATTCATTAAAATAATATTTTTAATCAAAGGAATGAATTTTCAAATAAAAAGAGGAATCTTCAACCAAAAAATGCATTTTCAACCCAGAAGATTAATTTTCTACCAAAAATGACGAGTTTTTAACAAAATACGTAAATTTTTCTGCTAAAAAAGATTAATTTTCAGCCAAAAATAGAATATTTATATTTAAAATCAAAAAACTGATTTTTTACCATATAAAACGTATTTTCAACAAAATAGTTAAATTTCTAACCAAAGAAATGAATTTTCAACTTTAATGATGAATCTTAAATTTAAAAAAATAATTTTGAACCAAATAGTTGGATTTTCGACCAAAAAGATAAATTTTCATCCAATAAAATTAACATTCTATCAGAAAAAAATTAATTTTGAACAAAAAACATGAATTTTCAACAAAATAATAATATTTTTAATTAAAGGATTGAATTTTCAAATAAAAAGAGGAATTTTTAACCAAAAAATTCATTTTTAACCAAGAAGAATAATTTTCTACCAAAAATGACGAATTTTTAACAAAATACATGAATTTTCTACTAAACATGAATTTTCAACAAAATAGTTAAATTTTTAACCAATTAAATGAATTTTCAACTATAATGATGAATGTTAAATTTACAAAATTAATTTTAAACTAAATAGTTGGATTTTCGACCAAAAAGATAAGTTTTTATCCAATAAAATTAACTTTCTATCAGAAAAGATTAATTTTGAACAAAATACATGAATTTTCAGCAAAATAATTATATTTTTAATCAGGGGAATGAATTTTCAAATAAAAAGAGGAATCTTTAACCAAAAAATTCACCAAAAAATGGATTTTTAACCAAGAAGATTCATTTTCTATCAAACATGACGAATTTTTAACAAAATACATGAATTTTCTACTAAAAAAGATGAATTACCAACCAAAAATGGAATATTTATATTAACTGTCAAAAAATTAATTTTGAATCCTATAAAACGGATTTTTAACAAAATAGTTAAATTAACAATCGAAGAAATGAATTTTCAACCAAAAAGATGAATTTTTCACCAAGAAGATTAATGCTCTACCACAAAGGACGAATTTTTAATAAAATGCATAAATTTTTAACCAAATTCTTCTATTTTTTGTTGAAAAATCTTTTTTTTTTAAGAAAAAAAAATAATTCGTTGAAAATTTGTTTTATTTTTTTGGTTGAACATTTATTTTTCTGATATTTTAACTATTCTAATTTTGGTTGAAAATTGATTTATTTAGATGAAAATTCATGTAGTTTGTTGAAAATGAGGCTTTTTTGGTAGAAATATAATCTTTTGGGTGGAAAATTTAACTATTTGGTTAAAAATTCTTTTCTTTGGTTAAAAATTCGTTTGTTTTTTGGTTGAAAATGTATTTTACGAACTGAAAATTACATAATTTTATTTTTGGTAAAAAATTCATCTTTTTAGTTTAAAATTCATGTATTTGGTTCAAAATTATTTTTTTTTTTCAGTTGAAGATTCATCATTTTTAGTTAAAAATTTACTTGAACTATTTCATTTTTTGGCGAAAATTTACCTTTTGTAATAGAAATGTAATATTTTTCTTTAAAAAGTTATCTCTTTAGTAGAAAATTTAACAATTCTATTTTTTGTTAAGAATTCATTTCATTCATTGAAAAAAACTATTTAGTTGAAAATTCGTTTTTCTGTTGATAGAAAATTCATTTTTTGGATTGAAAAATCCACTATTTGGACAAAATTTCATATTTTTCGTTGAAAATTCATCATTTTGATTAAAAATTAAATTCTCTGGTTGAAAAATCGTTTCTTTTTAGTTGAAAATCATTTTTTTCAACTGAAGATATAACCATTTCATTTTTGCTCAAAAATTTATATTTTTAGTTGAAATTTAATTAATCTAGTGTAATTTGATATTTGTTTGTTTAAACAATTTTTGTTTTGAACAGTAAAGCGTGTACAGTTATTATTTTCAGGAATTATTCACACAATTAACAAATGTTGAGAATAATATATATATTTTTTCAAGGACACTCAGCAATTATTTAAACCAGTTTTGTTTGTTTAAATAATTTTTTTTCCCCGTAAATCTTGAAACTTAACTATTTTCTGGACTTAATTAGGCTATTTAATGAATGTTAGGAGTGATATTTTTTGTGAAACCAGTTGCCAATTATTTAAACAATTTATATTACTTGTTCTTTTTCATGGGAAAGATGGATAAAATTATATACTTTTTTCAAACCTCTGACACTATGTAGCTTATTATTCAGTATTTTTTTATCTCAAAACTTATACCCTAATTGTTTGAACAATAACAATTTTTTAAACAATTTTTTTCAGTTAATGAAAGTAGCAAGTAATGTTACTGTTTAAATATTTGCAAACTGTCTCTTAGAAAAAACAATAACTTTTTACGATTCAAAGAGCCTAACAAATGTTTAAACAATAAAAATTATTGAAATAATTGCATAAATTTTCTAAACAAAAAGATATTACTCTTGACATCCGTTAATTGTTACGTTCCAGAAAATACTAACTTTTCACGATTTTATGGAGAAAAAAAGTACACAAATACAAATTGTTGAAACATTTGAAAAATATATAAGCAAAAAATATAATATTTGTCATTCATCATCTATATCATTTATCCATAAAAATAGTAACTTTTCACGATTTACTGGAAAAAATATTGTTTAAGTAAATATTCATTGTTCAAGCAATTAAAAATTAGTAAAAAATACTTTTAAAGTTGTCATTTATAGAATAAAAATAATTAATGCTGAAAAAATAAAAAAATACTGGTTTTAATTGAAAATTTAACTACTAGGGTGAAAGTTGAAATACTTTGTTAAAAATTAATTTTTTTGGTTGATGGTTCATCTCTTTGGTTAAAAATTTAACTATTTTGATCAAAAATCGTTTTTTTTTTTAGATAATTTTTCAATTGAAAATGTGATTATTACAGTTGTAGATTCATCATTTCAGTAAAAAATTCATCCCTTTGGGTAATATTTGAACTATTTTGTTAAAAATTGATCTTCCTTGATTAAAAATTCAACTTTACTAAGATAAAAGTTGAATTATTTTATTAAAAATTAATTTCTCTGCTCAACGGTTCATCTATGGTTAAAAACTTAAATATTTCGTTAAAAAATGTTTTTTTAAATTAATTATTTCAATTGAAAATGCAACTTTTCATTTTCCGTTTAAAATTGATATTTTTTAGTTCAAAACTCGTTTTTTTTGGTTAAAAATGCAACTGTTTGGTTGCGAATTCAACAATTTTTTTAAAAAGTCATCCCTTTATGGTAGAAAATTCAATTTTGTTATTGTTAAAAATTCGTCTCTTTGGGTTGAAAATTCAATAACTTGAATAAATTTTATTTTCTTTTTTGACTTAAAAATCTGTAGTTGTTGAAAATTTATTATTTTAGTTAAAAATTGATCTATTTAGTTGAAAATGTAACTATTTTGTTGAAAATTTGTGATTTTTGTTTGAAAATGCAACTGTTTTTTGGTTAAAGTTCAATCTTGTTTTATTAAAAATTTCACCATTTGGTTGAAAATTGGTATTCTGATGTTTAAATGTCCTCTATTTGAATAAAAATGAAACTGTTTAGTTGTAAATAAACTTTTTTGTTAAAAATTGATATTCACGGATAAGGCGTTATTCATTTTCTAACTGAAAAATCTGAATTTGTTGAAAATTCGTCTTTTTAGTTGGAAAATTCATCATTTTAGTTGAAAAATCATCTCTTTGATTGAAAATGTGACTATTTTGTTGAAAATTCTCTATTTTTACAAAAAATTCAACTGTTCCCGTTTTTCTTCAATTTTTTTTTTAGTTGAAAATTCAAATATTTGTATAAAAAATTCGCGTATTCTGTTGACACTTTTTTCTTTTTGTAAAATGTTAATATTTTTGGTTAAAAATTTGTCTTTATGGTTTTAAAATTCATCTCTCTTGACATGAAATTGCATTTTTATTTTTTTTATTTTAACTATTACATTTTTTCTTCAGAATTCATGTTGTTAGGTCGAAAATTCAACTACTTGGTTAAAAATTCAACTATTTTGTTAAAAATTTAATCGTTTCGTTGAAATTTTAACTCTTTGGTTGAAAATTGAACTATTTTGTTGAAAATTTATCTTTGTATGTTGGAAATTCAACTATTCAGTTGTAAATGCCACTTTTTGTTCAAAAATTAAACTATTTGCCACCTTTTTTGGTTGAAATAAATAAATTAGAAATTTTTAAATTTGAAGCTGAAATTGTTTTATTTAGTTTATAAAAGATTCTATGTCAAAAATGTTACAAGATTAAAATACTGCTCTTCGGATAACAACGAACAAGGAAAACGAAAAATTGGCAGGAGAAAAATCAAGAAAACTCAAGAGAACTTTAAATAAAAAAATTAGAATTTCTCTGTTTACCACTTAAGATTAGTTTAAAAATAACAAAACCGTCTCCAAAGTGGAATAAGATACATCTTTTTGCAAATCGGAAAGAACAAATTACTTGTCTTCTAAAATTAAAAGTGATTCATTTTCAATATTTTTGAAATGACAGACGCAATTCGAAAAAAAATTCTTTGGCTTGACTATATCGCAAAAACTGTTAATGTGTTGGCCTCGATTATTTCGGTTCGCTGGTGTTTTACGTTTCGGTCCATTCTCTCGATCTTTGCAATGACATGTAGGAAAAAATCCCACTAATCTCGAATAAATCACACAGTTTTAGAAGCAGTTTATTTTAGTCACTGGCAAACTAACAATTTATATATATAATTATTTACAAAAAAAAATCGATTCGAACAATTTTTCTTTTAGACTGAATTTACGAATTCAATTAGTCAATTGTTAACAAATATTAGTTTAATTATTATATATAAATTATGAACTAGCCCTTGACCTTTCTATCCTAATATTAAAATTATAACCAATTTAAAAATTGATAATAACACATTTTTTAATATTAAGTGTTTTAACATTTATTAAAACGATTTAAACTTATCTAATAAATGGTGATACAAATTTTTTGCATGTCATTAAAATTAAAAAATGTAAGCTTCAAATCTGAAATATATTTCTCAATTGAGGTATTAAATACTTAGGTAATTACAAAATCAAAGCATCAGAAATCTTCTGGTTTTAAAGTATTTAAAATTGAAATAAAAAAATTTTAATTAATTTGATCAAATTTTTAATAATGCAAAATTAAAAATTAGAAGCCCTTTGCATTATTTCTTAACTACCATCTGTTTTTTTATTCATCTACAATTCTGTTAATACTATAATTTATAAAGTTTTTGGTATGAAAACCTTTCCAATCACTTTGAATTTTAGTTTGAAAAGTTTAATTTTTAATTTTCAATTTTTTTTTTGTGGAAATTCTTCTCCTGATTTCATTTTCTGAGTTGGTGAAGGGAGCATTTTTAATTAATTCATTTTGATTAATACTTTAAATGAGTTGAAGCAGGCAGATTATTTATTTCAAAAGTTTTTCTCGTGATAAAAGGAAATAATTTTTAATTTTAAATCTTTTTCTGAATCGAAAGGTGAAATTTCTTCTGTTTAACATTCTTATTCAATTGGAACCAAAAAAATTTTTGTATTTAATTTGTTTCTAAATTGGTAAAGGAAGGATTTGTACTTGCAATATGTTTCTCAGTTCAAATAGGGTCATTTCGTATTGTTAATATTTTTATTGAGTCGAATAAAGAAAAATTATATAATTTTCACATTTTTCTTAAGATAAGAAGGGGAACATTTTTAATTTTCATTTTTTTTTCAATTTTAAAATGTTTATTGAGTCGCAAGGGAGGACATTTTAATATTTAATTTTTTCCGAATTGGAAAGGGGAGGATTTGTTTCCAATTTGTTTCTAAAATGAAACATGGGGTTTTTGTATTTTTAATTTTATTGAGGTTTAATTGTATTTTGGTTTTCAATTATTTTGTCTGAAATGGAAGAGGGAATTTTTTATTTTTAACATTTTTAATTACTCGTTTTTGAATTCCAGTAGGGACATTCTGTTTTTTAACACTTTTTATTGAGTAAAAGAGGGAAAAATTCTGTAATTTTTACATTTTTCTTATTATAAAAAGGGGGAATTTTGTACTCTTAATATTTTTCTGAATTGGAGGAGGGACATTCTTTACTTTTAACATTTTTATTAAGTTTCAAGAGAGGATATTTCAATATTTAATTTTTTTCCTAATTGGAAGAGGGAGGATTTTTTTCCAATTTGTTTCTCTGTTCAAACAGGGAAATTTTGTATTTTTAATATTATTATTGATTCGAAGAAGGAAAAATTCTATAATTTTCACATTTTTCTTACGATAAAAAGCGAGAGGAAATTTTAGTCTTCAATTTTTTTTCTGAATTAGAACAGGGAATTTTATACTTTTAACATTTTTATTGAGTTACAAGGGAAAACATTTTTGTATTTAGTTATTTTCTGAATTGGAAAAGGGAGCATTTTTTCAAATTTGTTTTTGAATTCGAATGGGGACATTTTGTATTTTTAACACTTTTTATTAAATTAAAGAGGAAAATTTTTTCTAATTTTTACATTTTTCTTATTATAAAAAGGGGGGATTTTGTACTTTCAATATTTTCTGAATTTGAAGAGGGGCATTCTTTACTTTCAACATTTTTATTAAGTTGCAAGGAAGGTAATTCTGGTTTTTTTTTTTTTTTTTCTGAATTGGAAGAAGGAATTTTATATTTTACAAATTTTCTTGAGGAAATTTTGACCTTCAAGATTTTTCTGAACTTGAAGAGGGAATTTTTTATTTATAACGTTTTAGGTGAGTTAGATGTGGTAAAATGTTGTATTTTCATCATTTGGCATCCGAAAATGAAGAATTAAAATGAAGATAAAAAATGAAGGTCAAAAATAAATTAAACTATTTTTGAATTTAGGGTTTCTCTGATAATGAAACATCAAATAAATTAGAATTTTTACCTGCGATCGAAATAAATAAGCGACGCATATACATGAGGGAGGATTTGTTTTTAATTTGTTTTCGAATTCAAATAGGCAATTTAAAAAAAAAAAATTTCTGAATTTGAAAAGGGAATTTTATATTTTTTAAATTTTTATTGAGTTGCAACTGACGAAATTTTGGGTCTTGAGTTTTTTCTTAACTTGAAGAGGGAATTTTTTATTTTTAACATTTTTCCTGAGATTGATGTAAATTTTTGTATTTTTAACATTTGGCCTTCAAAAATGAAGATTAAAAATAAATTAAACTTTTTTCGAATTCGGGGTTTCTTTGATTAAGAAACATAAAATAAATTAGAATTCTTACTTACGATCGAAATAAGCGACGCACATACATCAGAGAGTTTTTTAAAATTTGTGTGTAATTTGTGTTTGAATTTGGATATGGACATTTTGTATTTTTAACATTTTTATTGAGTTGAAACTGAGGAAATTTTGGGTTTCAAGTTTTTTCTGAACTTGAAGAGAGAATTTTTTATTTTTAACATTTTTCGTGAGTTTGATGTGGTAAATTTTTGTATTTTTAACATTTGGCCTTCAAAAATGAACATAAAAAATAAATTAAACTTTTTTCGAATTGAGGACGATCGAAATAAGCGACGCATATACATGGAAGAGTTTTTGTTTTTAATTTGTTTTTGGATTTGAATAGGGACATTTGGTATTTTTAACATTTTTATTGAGTTAAGAAGCGAAAAATTCTCTAATTTTCACATTTTTCTTATTATAAAAAAGGGGATTATATATTTTTAATATTCTCCTGAATTGGAAGAGGGGCATTCTTTACGTTTAACATTTTTATTAAGTTGCAAGTAAGGCAGTTTAAAAAAAAATTCTGAATTGGTTGAGGGAATTTTATATTTTTTAAATTTTAATTGAGTTGTAACTGAGGAAACTTCGGGTTTTAAGTCTTTTTCTGAACTTAAAGAGGGAATTTTTGATTTGTAACATTTGGCCTTCAAAAATAAAGACCAAAACTAACTAAACTTTTTTCGACTTCGAGGTTTCTTTGATTAAAAATTATAAAATAAATGAGAATTTTTACTTACGATCGAAATAAGCAACGCACATACATAAGAGAGTTTTTTTGTGTTTTATTTGTTTTTGAATTTTAATAGGGACATTTTGTATTTTCAACATTTGGCCTTTAAAAATAAAGATAAAAAATAAATTACACTTTTTTCGAATTCAGGGTTTCTTTGATGAAAACACATGAAATAAATTAAAATTCTTACTTACGATCGAAATAAGCGACGCACATACATAAGGGAGGATTTGTTTTCGAATTCAAATAGGCAATTTAGTTTTTAAATTTTGTTTCTGAATTTGAAAAGGGAATTTTATATTTTTAAAATTTTTATTGAGTTGGAACTGACGAAATTTTGCATTTTAAGTTTGTTTCTGAACTTGAAGAGGGAATTTTTTATTTTTAACATTTTTCGTGAGTTTGATGTTGTAAATTTTTGTATTTTTAACATTTGGCATTCAAAAATGTAGATCAAAAATGAATTAAACTTTTTTCGAATTCGGGGTTTCTTTGATTAAACATAAAATAAATTAGAATTCTTACTTATGATCGAAATAAGCGACGCACATACATAAGAGAGTTTTTGTTTTTAGTTTGTATTTAATTTGTGTTTGAATTTAGATAGGGAAATTTTTAACATTTTTATTGAGTTGAAACTGAGGAAATTTTGGGTTCTAAGTTTTTTCTGAACTGGAGAGGAACTTTTTTATTTTTAATATTTTTGTTGAGTTCAATGGGGCAAAATTCTGTATTTTTAACATTTGGCCTTCAAAAATGAAGATCAAAAGTAAATTAAACTTTTTTCGAATTGAGGGCGATCGAATTAAGCGACGCACATACATAAAAGAGTTTTTGTTTTCAATTTGTTTTTGAATTTGAATAGGAACATTTTGTATTGTTAACATTTTCATTGAGTTAAGAAGCGAAAAATCCTTTAATTTTCAAATTTTTCTGATTATAAAAAGAGGGATTATATATTTCCGATATTTCTCTGAATTGGAAAAAGGGCATTCTTCACTTTTAACATTTTTATTAAGTTGCAAGTAAGGCAGTTTAAAAAGAAATTCTGAATTGGTTGAGGGAATTTTATATTTTTTAAATTTTAATTGAGTTGGAACTGAGGAAATTTCGGGTTTTAAGCCTTTTTCTGAACTTAAAGAGGGAATTTTTGATTTTTAACATTTGGCCTTCAAGAATAAAGATAAAAAATAAACTCTTTGATCAAGAAATATTAAATAAATTAGAATTCTTATTTAGGTTCGAAATAAGCAACGCAAGTACATAAGAGAGTTTTTGTTTTTAATTTGTGTTCAATTTGTTTTTGAATTTAAATAGGGACATTTTGTATTTTCAACATGTGGCCTTTAAAAATAAAGATCAAAAATAAATTACTCTTTTTTCGAATTCAGGGTTTCTTTGATGAAAGCACATTAAATAAATTAAAATTCTTACTTACGATCGAAATAAGCGACGCACATACTTGTATTTTAAACTGATATCTTAATATCAAGGTACTCACCTGAAACAGTAAAAATAATATAAAGGTGAGTAATATATATTCTTTGTAAAATATTTGAATTAAAATTCAAAATCAAAGATTTCTTAAATCTTAATTAATTAGAGACATTTATAAGTACCTGATAAAGTAATAAGTCGATGTGGAATATTATATCATAATAAGATGTTTTTGAGAAAAATTTGGAAATTCTGAATTTTACTACCGTTTTCTATTTTCGACACTGATCTATTTTAATAAAAATGCCTAATTTTTATGGTTTTGAAGATCGAAATTCAAGAGTTCTCAATTTTTAAATCTTCCAAATTGAAGAAATTTCTAATAAAAAGAAGAAACACAAATTATTTTTTTACACAACACTCAGAAAAAGATTCTTTGAATTAAAGAAAATTTGTTTGAACCAAAGACAAATATTTATTGGCTCTCAGTAACAAAAAAGTTTCTTTGATTCAAAAAATGTTTTTTTTTTTTTGGTTACTAAGAAAATTTGTCTTGACATTATTTTCCTAATTTTGAAGTTATTTTTTGTTGTTTCGAAAAAATTATGTTAAAGAAGCGGCTTCTTTAATTCAAGATAATTTCCTGTTCAAAGATAAAAAAAATAATAATGATAAATTCAATTGAAGCCAGAGAACAATAAATACGTAATAAGTTTTTGAAATTTCATTATTTCAATTAAGAAAATTGAAGAAAAATATTCGTAATGCTCATGCCTTGAAGAGAAAAAGTTTTTACTCGGCGCGGAAACTCGGAAACTCGCCTGACGTTAAGCGTCCGCAACTACTTCGTGTTGACCTTTTAAGTTCTTTCGGGACGAAACCATGGAAGGTAAAAATCATTGAATCCATATAAGAAGATGGGATCCAATTTTTTTTTCTCATCAACTTCTCCGAGTTAAAGAATGCCTTCGGTGCAGAAACACCTTTTACGTGATAGGACAGAAACAGCCATCACAATTATCGGTAAAGGTCTTTCTAATTGGTTAGAAACCTATTCTTTACTTGCTTTTATAACTTCGGATCAATGTTGATAATCAGTCTTTCTTAGCTGAAAATTCAACTTTTTGGTTGGCAATTCGTCTTTTTTGTAGAAATCTCTCCTGGATTGACACTTCATCTTTTTCGGTAAATTAAAACATTTTTTTTTTATTAAAAATTAAAATCTATTTGTTTGAAATATCGAAAGTTCATACTTATAAATTCGAAATATTTTTTGGTTGAAATATCAACTATTACTTTTTAGTTGGGAATTTATCTCTCTGGTTAAAAATTCAACTACTTGCTTGAAAGATGAACTACTTTGTTGAACCTTAATTTTTTCTATTGAAAATTCATCTTTTTGTTTAATTCATCTTATTGGTTGAAACCTTAACTATTTAGTTGAAGATTAATAATTTTATTTGAAAATTTATCTCGTTTGTTGAAAGTTATTCTATTTTGTGCAAAATTAGTTGTTTTTTGGATGAAAATGAATTTTAATGATTGAAAACTTAACTATTCCATTTTTAGTTGAAAAATAAATTCTAATAATAAATAAATATATATATAATATAATGAATAAAAAAAATTAATAAATTTTAAAACAATTAGTTGACTTCACCAATATTTTTTATAAATAAAAATATATTTATTTTTTTATTACAAATAAATTTTGTTTAATAATTAGAATATTAATTTTTTTAAATTATCTTTTCTAATTGCAAATTCAACTATTTGGTAGAAAATTCATGTATTTTGTTGAAAATTCATATTTTTTGGTAGAAAAATAATATTTTTGGTTAAAAATTCATATTTTTGGTTGAATATCCAAGCACTTGGTTGAAGATACACCATTATAGTTAAAAATTTATCTCTTGTGTAGAAAATTTCAGTGTGTTGTGAAAAATTCATTGTCTTTTTGTAATGAAAATTAATTTTAATAATTTAAAATTCAACTATTCCATTTTACGTTAGAAATTTATCTTTTCTAGTTGCAAATTCAACAAATATTTGTTAGAAAATTTATTTATTTGTCGAAAATTAATTTATTTTGGTAGAAAACTAATATTCCTAGTTGAAAATTAATTTTATAATGCAAATTTGAGCTCTTTGTTAGATATTCAACATTTTTTTGAAAATTTATCTCTTGTGTTGAAAATTTCACTATTTTGTGGGAAATTAGTTGCTTCTTGGACAAAAATGAATTTTAAAAATTGAAAATTGAACTATTCAATTTTTAGATTAAAATTTATCTATTCTAGTGGCAAATTCAAATATTTGGAAAAAATTTCTGCATTTTAAAAAAAATCAGTTTTTAGTTTAAAATTAATTTTGATTATTGAAAATTTAATCATTTCATTTCTTATTAAAAAGTGTCTCTTTTAGTTATAAAAATTTAACTATTTAATTAAAACTTAATGTATTCTATTAAAAACTCGTCTTTTTGGCAGAAAATTAATCTTTTTAGGGGAATATTTATTTATTTTTTGTATTGAACTGCTTGATTGAAGGTTGAACTGATCTGTTAAAAATTCATTATTTTTGGGTAATCATTCATGATTGTAATTGAAAATTAATCTGTTTGGTTAAAAATTCAACGACTTTTTTCAAAATTCGTTTTATTTTTGGGTTCCAATTTTTTTTGAATTTTCTCTTTTGGTTGAAAATTCGTGTATTTTGTTAAAAATATATCTATTTGAGTGGAAAATTTATCTTGTTTATCGAAAATTCAGCTACTTGGTTGAATGTTAAACTTATTTGGTGTAAATTCATTATTTTGTTAAAGGTTAATTATTTTAATTGAAAATGCATTTCTTTGGATAACAATTTAACTACTAGTTGAAAAATTTTTGTTTTTGCTTGATAATTAATTTCCTTTACTGAAAATGTAACTATTCCATTTTTGGTAGAAAACAGATATTTTAAGTTGAAAATTTATCTTGTTTATTGAAAATTGATGTATTTTGTTGAAAATTTGTCTATTTTGGTAGAAAATTATCTTTTTTGTTCAAAATTTATCATTTTGCTTGAGGATTTCACTATGTGGTTAAAATCCTCCTTTTTTAGTAGAGTTCAGCTGGTTGAAAATTAGTTTACTGAACTGCAAATTTAAAAATTTCATTTTGGCTTGATAATTTATCTTTTTCAGTTGTAAAATTGAACTATTTAGTTGAAAATACATCCTTCTTGATTGATTAATTTTCTTGTTAGAAATTCACCTTTTCTGATTTTAAAGTCAATTATTTCCAAAAAAAAAATTCAATTTTTAGCTTTAAAACTGAGCTATTTTATTAAAAATTCATCTATTTGGGTAGAAAATTAATCCTTTTTATTGAAAATTTGTCTATTAGTTGAGGATTCAACTATTTTCTTAAAAAATTTCGTTCTAAACTTATCTTTTTTAAATAAAAATTCAACTATTTTGTTGAAGATTCAAATATTTTGGTGAAAATTTGTCTTTTTTGTTTTAATTCCACTGTTTTTTATATTGAAATAAAATATTTTTTAGTTGAAATATCAGCTCTTACATTTGTTGTGTAAAATGTTTTTTTATTGAAAATTGTACTATATAATTGAAAATTATTAATTATATATCTTTTTAGTTGTAAATTTTATTATTTGTTTGGAAATTCAACAGTTTTGTTTTGTTTTGAGAAAAATTCATATTTTGGTGTTGAAAAATCAATTGAAATGTTTTTTGGATAAAAATTCAACTATTTTTTTGAAAATTTGTCTTTTTGCATTAAAAATTCATCTGCTTTAGTAGAAATTTCATCTTTTTTGGATAAGAATGCAACTGGTTGAAAATTCAATAATTTTATTGAAAAGTCATCCTTTTTGGTCGAAATTTCAACGGTTTTGTTGAAAAATCACCTGAAATCTTTTCTGGATGAAAATTTGACTATTTTTTTTTATTTTATCTTTTTTATTTAAAAATTCATTTGTCTAAATAGAAAATTCATATTTTTTGTATAAAAATGCAACTGTTTGGTTGAAAATTCAATAAATATGTTAAAAAGTCATCCTTTTTGGTCCAAAAATCTACTATTTTGCTGAAGATTCAACTATTTCCTAGAAAATTTACTTTTTGAGAAAAATTCACATTTTGTGTTGAAAAATCAATTTAAATATTTTTTGGATGAAAATTCAACTATATTTTTTAATATTTGTCTTTCTGATTCGAAAAATCATCTGTTTTAGTTAAAAATTAATCTTTCTTGGATTAAAATGCAACTGTTTGATTGAAAATTAAATAATTTTTTTAAAAAGTCATCCTTTTTGTATGAAAATTCAACTGTTATTATTGAAAATTCGTCTTTTGGGTTGAAAATTCAAGTATCTTCGTAGAAAATTTACTTTTTATTTAAACTTTTTTGTTTGAAAATTTTGTTTGAAACACTTTGTGAAGAAATCATTTTTTTATTGAAGACTCATATTTTTAGTTGAAAATTCATCTCTTTGGTTAAAGTTTGACTATTTAGTTGAAAACTGATCTTTTTCAATTGCAAATTCCACTGCTTGGATAAAAGTTGAACTATTCTGTTGAAATTTTTTTTTAATGAAGCTTTATCTCTTTGGCTGAAAATTTAACTATTTTGTTGAAATTTAATGTTTTAGCTGAAAATTCCTATTTTTCTGGTTGAAAATTCAATTTTTGTACAGAAAATTCGTCTTTTGGCTTTAATGTTCAAGAATTTAGGCGAACTTTTTTTTCTTTCATTACTGAAAAATCTTTATTTCTTGAAAATTCGCCTTTTTGATTTTAAAATTATTATTTTTTTTTTTATGAAATTTCTTCCTTCTTGGTTGAAATATCAACTATTACACTTTTTTGTTGCGAATTTATCTTTTAAGTTTGGAAAGTCAACTATTTCGTTGAAAATTTAATTGTTTTATAGATAATTTAATTATTTTGTAGAAAATTTAAGTATTTTTTTAAGGAGTCATCTTTTATCGTAGAAAAGACACTTTTTTTTTTGTTTAAAATCAATAAATGTGAAAATTTTTACTTTCTATATGAATATTAATGGAATTTAAATGTTAATGGTGAAGACAAAAAAAATTGGTCGAGGAAAAATCATAGAATTTTGAAAAAGAAGTTTTCACCCTTCAAAGCATGTCTTATCTTAAATACAACAAATTTCCACTAGTTTCAAGTCGCATATCTTATTATTTCACATTTTGTTGCCGATAAGTTAACTGAAATCTTTTTTGGATGCAAAATATTTTTGCTGGAAATTTGTCTTTTTAATTTAAAAGTTCATTATTTTTTAGTAGAAATATTGCATCTTTCTTGGACAAAAATGCAAGTGTTTTGTTGAAAACTCAACTATTTCCTAGAAAATTTACTTTTTGTTCAAAATTTGTATTTTTTTGTACAAAAGTCTACAGAAATCCTTGCGGGTGAAAATTCAACACTTATTTTGAAAATTTGTCTTTTTGATTTAAAAATTCACCTGTTTTAGTAGAAATTACATCTTTCTTGGATAAAAATGCAACTGTTTGGTTTAAAATTCAACAATCTTGTTGAAAAAAATTTTTGGTTGAAAATTCTCCTGTTTTGCTGAAAATATAACTATTTTGGAGAAAATTTACCTTTTGATTAAATTTAATATTTCAAAATTCATATTTTTTGGTTGAAAATTGAAGTACTTGGTTAAAGATTCATTATCGATTTTTTTTCATTCATTCATTTTTTTCATATCATTCATTTTTTTCATATCATTCATTTTTATTTCATTTTAGTTGGAAATTAATCTCTTTTCTAAAAAATGTAATTATTTTATTAAAAACTCGTGGTTTTTCTGGTTGGAAATTGATTTTTTCATTAGGAATTTAATTATTTTTTATTGAAAACTCGTGGATGTGTTGATTGGAAATTAATTTTTTTGATTAGGAATTTAATTATTTTATTTTGAG
>CAKNYM010052268.1:134971-161369 GCA_932195095.1 Andricus curvator
TTCAGTTTGAAATTAATCTCTTTTGTAAAAATGTTAATTATTTTATTGGAAACCCCTGTTTTTTTTTGTTGGAAATTAATTTTTTTGATCAGGAATTTAATTATTTTATTACTAGTTTACGATTTTTTTTAAGAAAATTGAAAATTGAAGTACTTGGTTGAAGATTCATTCTTTTTTTATTCATTCATTTTTTTCATTTTAGTTGGAAATTAATCTCTTTTGTAAAAAATTTAATTATTTTCCTAAAAACTCGTGGTTTTTTTGGTTGTAAATTAATTTTTTTGATTAGGAATTTAATTCTTTTATTTTTATTTTAAGATTTTTTTAAAGACGTCCTGTGAGCTCTTTTCTAATTCTTATATCTTCTGAAATGTGAAAAACCTTGGGCATGGACCTTGATAGAGTTGTGCGAAAAGAATGAAAAATGTGGTGAATTAAGAAGCGTATCAGCACAACGGGATATCTGAGTGACCTTGAGTTAGAAATTAATTAGAAAAGTGCGGAGAAGCTCGCAAAGACCTTGACTGGACGGGGTTTGGGGTTCGGGGTTCGGGGTTAGGCAATCAACGAGCAGATGAATTAATGGCTGCGCCAACTACCCCTCTGAGATGCCCTGAGAAGGGCGCGTTCCAGATACGTGTGCGTCAAGCAGATTATTCTTATATCTACCCTCACACACATTCTCACAAAGAATACACATGTACACACTTTTTCACACAGAAAACCAGAAAAAGACCTACTCATACAAATGCTCGCACGTAGGAATTCTACTATCTAAGCTTACCCTTACCCCTCGGAAAGCATCCCATTCAACTTCTAAAGCATAAATTTGCAACCGAATGTAGAATAATTAAATCTTTAAATAAAAACTAAATTTTTATTAAAAAAAACGATTTTTCAACAAAATAGTTTAATTTGCAACTACAGAGGTTTTTCTTCAACTAATCAAATAAGTTTTTAACGAAGCTGTACAAATTTCAACCAAGCAGTTAAATTTTCAAACAAGAAGATTAATTTATCACAGAAAAAAAAAGAATTTGCAACAAATTATAACATTATTCGACCAAAATTAAAATTAAAATTAGAAGTAAAAATGAATCAAAAATTATAATAATTTTGAACTAGTTTAATTCAACCAAAAAAGACGACATTTTAACCAAGTAGTTGAATTTCCAACCAAAGAAGATGAATTTTCAACAAAATAAATAAATTTTCAACAATATCGTTGAATTTTTGAGCGAAAAAGACGGATTTTTTAGAAAACAGTTGAATTTTTAACTAAAAAGCTGATTTTAACAAAGAAAATTAATTTTGAACAAAAAAAAAAAACAATTTTTCAAAAAAATGGTGAAATTTTTACCGAAAAGCTATCAATTTTCAACCAAGGAAGATGACGTTTCTACTATAAAAGATGAAATTTTTACCAGAAGACGAATTTTTACCAAAATATATTCATTTTTTACCATATAGTTGAATTTTCAACTTTTGAAGGAAAAATATTTAACCAGATGTAGAATAATTAAATCGTAAGATAAAAAAGTTAATTTGTGAAAAAAAGAATGATTTTTTTTCACAAAAGTTAAATTTTTAACCAAGAATGTCAAAAAAAAGGTTTAACTACGTATTTTAACTTTGAACCATAAAAGATGAATTTCTAGGCAAATAGATAAATTTTAAAACGAAAATATGGATTGTCTACCAAATTATCTAGCAAATTTCCAGCCGAAAAAGAAGAATTTTTAAACAAATAGTTTAATTTTTAAAAGAAAGATGCATTTTTAACCAAATAGTGAAATGTTCAAACAAAAAAGATGAATTTTCACAAAAATTGTTCAATTTCAGAGTCAAAAAGATAGATTACAAAACAGTTGAATTTTCAAACCAAAAATATGATTTTTTAAACCCAAATGTGATTTTTCAACATAAAAGTTTATTTTCTACAAAACAGTTAAATTTTTATAAGAATAGTTTGATTTTTAACCAATTAGTTAAATTTGCAACCAAAACAATGGTTTTTAACAAAAAGTTAATTTTCAATCAAATAGTTTGATTCTTTTTATTAAATTGTTGAATTATTAAGGAACAAATAAGAATTTTGAATCCACGGAAAAAGTTAAATTTCCAACCAAAAAATATGAATTTGCAACAAAAAAGTAATTTTTCTACTCAATTGTTTAATTTTAAATCCAAAAACATGAATTTTTAATAAAAAAGTTATGTTTCAACCAAATTGTTTAATTTTTAACAAATTGTTGAATTTCCAGCTAAAAATATGAGTTTTCAAGAAAAGAGTTAATTTTTAACAAAATATTTAAATTTTCAACCAAAAAGATAAATTTTTAACCAAACATTTAAATCTTCTGCCGAAAAAGATGAGTTTTCAACAAAATAGATCAATTTTCAATAAAATTAAAGAATTTGAAAAGCCGTAAAGATTAATTATCTACATTAAAGTTGAATTTTCAACCCGAAAAGTATGAATTCAGCAACAAAAAATTTAATTTACAACCAAACAGTTGAATTTTTACTTATTTGATGAATCTTCAACAAAAAAGTGGATTAAAAAAAATAAGTTTAACTTTAAACCAAGCATTTGGGTTTTCAACCAAAAAATATTTTAATTCAAAATAAACAACAGTTGAATCGAAAAAAAATTATCTGCAGAACAGTTGAATTTACAACACGAGAATATGATTTTCTAAACCAAAATAGGATTTTTAATAAAAAGTTTATTTTCTACAAAATGTTAAAAATTTTATACAAATGGTTAAATTTTCCTAAAAATGGTTGAATTTTTAAAAAAAAAATATTTAAATTTTTGATCAGTAAGTTGAATATGGAATCAAAAATTTAAATCGTCAACAAAAAAGTTAATTTTCAAGCAAATAATTTAATTTTTAACGAAATAGTTGAATTTTCAATCAAAAACATGAATTTTTCAATCAAAAACATGAATTTTTCAACGAAAAATTATATCCTTATTTAAAAAATAATATTTTTAGGTTGAAAAGTCAACTGTTTTGTAGATAATTCATTTTGTTCAAAGTTGATCTGTTTTATTGAAAATTTGTCTTTCTTAGCTAAAAATGCAACTGTTGGGATTCAAATTAATCTGATCCAGGTGGAAATTCAAATATTCTGTTGAAAATGATTTTTTTTTGGCTGAATCTTATTCTTCAGACTAAAAAATTTAATTATTTGGTAAAAAATTTAAATATACGTTTACATATATTTATCAAATGAAAATCCAACTACTAAATTGAAAGTAAAATAAAATAATAATATAAAATAAAATATATAATAAATAATATAAAATAATAAAATATTTTGCTAAAAATTCGAATTTTTTTTGGTTAAGAATTAATGTTTCCACTATAAAAATGTAACTATTCAATTTTTGGCAGAATGTTGATATTTTAAATTCAAAATTGATCTTATCTAGTCGAAAATTCATGTATTTCTTTAAAAATCAATTTATTTTAGTATAAATTTACTTTGTTTTTGAAAATTCATCAGTTTGTTTGAGGATTCCACTATTTTATTAAAAATGCTACTTGGTGGAAAATTCATTTTTTTTTATTAAAAACCGAACCGTTTGGTTGAAAGTTGAACTCCTTTGTTGAAAATTCACTTTTTTGGTGATGATTTATCAGTTCAATTAAAATTTCTTTTGGTTGAAGATTTAAAATTTTATTTGAAAATTAGTAATTTTATTCTGGGAAATAAGTTCATAAGAATTCGTTTTTTTCGTTTGAAGATTCATAGTTTAGTTTAAAAATTGATCTCTTTCATTGAAAATTAAACTATTCTATTTTTTGTCAAAAGTTTATCTTTTTTTAGTTTCAAATAGTTATAGCAACAAAATAGCTGAATCATCAGCCGACAAAAAAAATGAATTTCTAACGAAACAGTTGAATTTTGTACTGTAAATGGTCAACTTTCATCTAGAATGATGAATCTTCAGAAAAAAAAGAATTTTCAACAAATGACATTTAACCTAAAGGATGCTTTTTTAACCAAAAAAATAATAATTTTCCAGAAATGGAATAGCCAAATTTTCAACCAACCAGATAAATCTTCAACCAAAACACAAAATACACATGCACTAGTGATGCATTCGAGACGATTTCGAGAACATTCGAGATTTTCTTGAAACATGTTCAGGTGAACTCAAAACTTCATGGAGATCGAGAATCTCGAATAAAGAGTTTCGAGATCTCGATTTTTTTTATTCGAGATTCTCGATCTCCATGAAGTTTTGAGTTCACCTGAACATGTTTCAAAAAAATCTCGAGTTTTCTCGAAATTGTCTTTTATCGGTAGACAATCAATTTTCCCGGTGAAAATGAATCCTTTTTGTTTGAAAGCGCAAATTTTTGGTTAAAAATCGATCTGTTTTGGTACAAGCTTAAACTATTTTACTGCAAATTCGTCTGTTTTCATTGAGTTCAACAGTATTTTAATTTAAAATTAAAATATTCATTCGCTGAAATATCTTTCCTTGAAAATTCAACAATTTGGTAGAAAATTAAACTATTTGGTTGGTAATTAAATCTTTTTTGTTGAAAATTTATTTTTTAATTAAAAATGAAACTATTCCAATGTTGATTGAAAATTGATCTTTTTTGGTTGACTATTTGGTTGAAATTTCACAAATTTTTTTGAAAATTCGTCTTCCTTGATAAAAAATTAGTGATGCATTCGAGACGATTTCGAGAAAATTCGAGATTTTCTTGAAACATGTTCAGGTGAACTCAAAACTTCACGGAGATCGAGAATCTCGAATAAAGTGTTTCGAGATTCTCGACTCGAGATCTCAAAATTTTTTAATCGAGATTCTCGATCTGCATGAAGGTTTGAGCTCACCTGAACATGTTTCGAGAAAATCTCGAATTTTCTCGAAATCGTCTCGAATGCATCACTAACATGCAGACACTTTTTCACAGAGAAAAAGAAAAAACTCATACAAATGCTCGCACGTAGGAATTCTACCATCGCATCGAACATTACCGTTACCCCTCGAAGAGCATCCCCGAATCTATCGGCCGATTTTCCGCTCGGGAGCCTCCTCACTTGGGCAAAAACAATAGACGAGTTTCCATAGAGAGGAAAGTCTTCGTCGCTCGATAAGAACGCGAGCAGGATTTAATGAAAAATCTCGAGTCGAAATTGGATTTAAGCACCTTTAGATGCGACCTAAGTGATTTTTCTCGAACGGATACTCTCTGAAGTTTTCCAGAGGGTGGAAATTAAAATCTGTCGAAAGGGTGAAAAGGGTGTGAGAGCTAGGGTGGACGAAAATTAGTTTCTAAATTTCAACCTCTCAAAGCTTTTCTGGTAGTCTAATACAGTCTGATTCAGTTCAATTGAGACTCAATTTCTTTCAAGACTCTCTTTTCTTCAGTTGCTTGATAATAATCACTGCCAAATACAGATAAAAAAGACAATTTTCATCCAATTTGAAACTAAAAAAAATCAATTTTTTACAAAAAATGGAATAGTTAAATTTTCAATGAAAGAGATCAATTTTCAAACTAAAACTATGAGTCTTCAAACAAAAAAAAAATATTTCTAATCAACTTATTTCCGAAAATAAAAGTACTAATTTTCAAACAAAATTTTCAACCAAAAGAAATTTTAATTGAACTAATAAATCATCACCAAAAAAGTGAATTTTTAACAAAGGAGTTCAACCTTCAACCAAATAGTTCGATTTTGAATAAAAAAAAAGAGAATTTTCCACCAAAAATTGAATTAATTTTAAACAAAAATTATGAATCATTAACCAAAAAATTAATTGTCAACAAAGCAGTTCAACTATTAAATATATAGTATAATTTTCAATACAAAAAGATACAAATTTCCAAAGAAATGTAATAGTTGATATTTCGACCAAAAAATATGACAATTTCAAATAAAAAACAGTTGAATTTAACCAAAAAAGATTTTAATGTTGAATCAATAACAGTGGAATTCAAACAAAAAATAAATATTTTTAAAAAATATTTGAATCATCAACCAAATAATTCAATTTTTAACTAAATAATATAAATTTACAACCAAAAATAAAATAGTTAAATTTTAAGTCAGATTTTTAGTTCCAATAAATAATTTTTAACAAAAAAAAAAAAAATGATAGAAAAGCTGAATTCAACTCGGAATTCAACAGAAAAAGACGAATTTTTGGCAAAATAATTGAATCCTCAATCAAATAATTCAGTTTTCAAGCTAAAAAGTCGAAAGTTTTAGAAAACATTTGACTTTTAAACCAGAAAAGATAAATTTCTGACAAGAAATTTTATTTTCAATCAAGAAAGATGTTGAATTTACCTAAAAAAGAGAATTTTTAATAAAATAGTGGAATCCTCGAACAAAATGATGATTTTTTAACAAACAAGATGAATTTATACTAAAAAAAATCGATTATTAAAGAAATACATTAATTTTCGACTAGATATGATCAATTTTGAATTTAAAATATCAACTTTCTGCCAAAAATGGAATACTTACATTTTTATAATGAAAAAATTAATTCTTAACCAAAAAAATACGAATTTTTAGCAAAATATTTCACTTTTTAACCAAAGAGATGAATTTTCAACTAAAAGAATGAATTTTTAACAAACAAATTAATGTTCAACAATAGAGTTTTGACATTTATATTTGAATTTTTAACCCAAAAGATTGATATTCTACCAAGGAGATTTTTCTTCTACTAAAAGACGAAGAGATGAATCTCTAAAAATATGAATTTTTATGAGAGAGGTTCAACTTTCAATTTAGTAGTTGGATTCTCAATTGATAAATACATGCAAACGTATATTTTAATTTTCTACCGAATAATTAAATTTTTTAGTCGAAAGAATAAGATTCAACGGAAAAGACTAATTTTCAACAGAATATTTGAATTTTCACCTGCACCAGATTAATTTGCAGCCAAGCAGTTGCATTTTTAGCTGAGAAAGACAAATTTTCAACAAAGCAGATCAACTTTGAACAAAATGAATTATCTACAAAACAGTTTACTTTTCAACCCAAAAATGTGATTTGAAATAAAAAGGTTTATTTTTCCTCAAATAGTTGAATTTTCATACAAATAGTTTGTTTTTTAACCAAATAGTTGACTTTAAAAAATACATGAATTTTCAACAAAAATTTAATTTTCAACCAAATAGTTTAATTTTTTACCAAATTATTGATTTCCATGCCATAAAAACGAACTTTTTACAAAAAAGTTGAATAAGCCAAGTAGCTGATATTTTAAGTATAAAAGATTTCAGTTTGAAATAAAAAATGGTTGAATTAAACCAAAAAAGACAAATTTTCAACAAAATACATGAATTTTCAATAAAATAGTTGAATTTCGAACTAGAAAAGATCAATTTTTAATTAGAAATATCAATTTAAACCGGGTTTTTACATACCTAAAATCCCCCTCCCACAGGAGATCGACGGATATTAAACCCTTTAGCTCACATCCCTTTCCAAATCCCCAATTACCCTAACTCTCTTGATAAGCCTCCAAGCCATGCCTGACGTACTCAACCCTGCACTTTTTTTAAATTTCTAAAATCCCCGGCCGTATGCAACCAGTTTTTTATTAGGAGAGCTCGCATCCGCTTCAAAATTTTGTCAGAGAAGTGGAAAATTGCAGAAAACCAAAGCTTCTAAGCTGTGAGGGTTTTCTCAGACAATTGTTAAGAAATAAATTACTGGAGAGGAATCCCCCAATAGTCGAAACGTCTGATAAAAAAGACAGTTTTTGGATTATTGGACCCTAAAGCTCATACAAAGAAACACCAACTATTTTGATTATTTAATCACCATCATCACTTGATATTCACCTTGGTAAATACCTGAACATCTACTTGAATGAAGTAAAAAAATCCTTGGTACAAAACAAAACTAAAGAAACGCATTTTCTCGGGTCCAGCAATTTTTGTTAAGTGTACCAAACCAAATGAGTAACCGAAGTTTAAAGAAAAATCGATGATGTGAATCCCTGGTTTTTGTTTGTCCAGATTGGAACCTAAAGCTCATGCAAAGAAACACCAACTCTTTTGATTATTTAATAACAATCATCACATGATATACACTCTGCTCAACACCTGAACATCTTCCTAAATGAAGTAAACAAATCTTTGGTACAAAAAAATAAACCAAAGAAACGAATTTCTCGGATCTAACAATTTTTGTTCAGTATACCAAACAAATAAGTAGCCAAAGTTTAAAGAAAAATCGATGATGTGAAGGTCCGGTTTTTGTTTGTCCAGCATGGAAGCCACCCTGTCTTTCTCTAGTTGCTCAATAATTTAACAATCCCTTACGGACTGCAATAAAAAAATTTCTCAACTAGTTTCTGAACAATCAATGAATCACTCCACTCCATTAAACTTGTTGCAGAATGTAGAAACTGTAGAGGTATTTTTCACTTAGTCTCCGAACTGTCTAGCATCGCTTACTGCAAGCTTAGTATGTAAATTACCGGCTAGTGGTTGAGAAACTCGTACAGTGAGTTTCAGACCTGATTGTGAAAAGAAGAAGGAAGGAAGGGTTGTATGCAAACTTTCGTACACTAACACACCTGTGTATTGCTCAAATATACATAGAGAAAGACTTTGCAAAGTGGCGAGTGCACCGTGCAATTGGGCCGAGGGTTAATGTTCGCAAGGTCCCTAATATTTCATGGATAATTCCTCCCCTCGGGAGAGCAATACCGAGAGAGGAGAGGGCCTGGAAGGCATTGTCCGAGAGAAAAAGAGTGAATCCTTGCATGTCGGTTAACCATCGTGGACCCGGGCCCGGGGTCGCTGAATTTATCGTTAAGTGATGTCCGCGTTTATTTATCGCGAGCCTTCCCTCCATCCTTAACGGACCTGGACTCATTTCATTATTCACTAAGTGTACGAGCAAACTTTAAGACTCACAATTTTATTTTACTACGAGGTGAGGCGAGGGCGTCTGGACATATTGTTTTCACTTTTTTAATGCCAGAAATTTTGATCTCTGGCTTTTTCTACCTGCTTCTTTTTAATAAATTTTCAAGTTAATGTACCAATTAGCGTCTATGGTACTTTCCTCCTTTATCTATAGTATACGCTCAAGATTATTCAGGTGAGGGTGTAGTTAATAAAAAAAAATTATGCATAATAATCTTCCATTCATTCATTTCAATACCTTAGGATTTACTGTACTCTAAAGTTTCTGATTTAACTAACATTGGCAAAATTGTGACTTTGTGAAAATGGATAATGAAGGTGCATAATCAGATAAAAAGTTCATTCCTTTATTGGAAATATTTTTGAATGAGGAATACGTGTTCTTGACGATGAGCTTTTTATTCATCAATTAAAGCTAAATCGAAGTTTAGCAGTTTGTGATATTGGACGAGTCAGTTTGAAATAAGCAGCTGCTCTACGAGCGGACGGAGATTATAAAGCGTTTATAGCACAGCTTCCCACCTCGGGGCACTCGCTCCTGATCTGCATAAAAATAAGGGAACAGGGAGGAGACCAGGATCCTTAATACAAGATCAGATTATGATTTTGCGGGGGAGTCAAGCTTTTGCTGCGATCATCGTCATTAAACAACCACGATTTTAAGCGATCGAAAAAAAAACTTTTCCTAACTTCTTCTCATACTCATTATACTGCGTGATAGTGTGAGATCACATGTTCAGACAGATTCCAGAAGGCTTGGAAAGGTCTTCCTGAGGGTATTAACAAAACTGGGTTTAGATTTTTATATTCTTGCCAGGTAACACCGTGAACTGACAATCAGGTCATAATCAGGGACTGAAGCTAATGCAAAATATCATTAGTGAAATTTACCTCACTTCAGAGGAAACAAGTTCTTTTGAGAAAAAGAGCATCATTTATGATATTGCTATCAGTAATACGCTCTAGGATTATCAGCTCATATTGTCATGGATGCTTTGTTTATTTTCATTGAAATAAATTCCTAAACTTTTATTGGTCGCATAATCAACTGTTTTGTTCGAAATTTGTCCATTTGGGTTGAAAATTCATCAAATTGAACTGAGACAATTTCTGCATCAAACAATGACAACTGTGTAACTTGAAGTTTTCCAAATTCAAAGTTTACAAAATTAAAATATTTAGATTCAAGATTGAAAATCTTTTTCAATCTAGAAGCCCCAATAGTAAAGTATGAAATTTTAAGTCAAGAACGTTCTAAGATGAATAATTTTTAATTTAACTATTGAAAATTGGGAAATTACAAATTAAAATCGTTTGGAATTGTGCAATTTCAAAATAAATTTTTTTTATGCGAAAGGACCCCGTACCAAATGTACAGAAAATAGCTTTTTTCAAAACGTTTAGTTATATTTTTTTTGTAATTCCAAAGGTGCGGATCTATAATTCAAAAGTTTTTGTTTTAATTTCAACTTTAACATGTATTTCAATAGGAAAATTTGTCATTATTTTGTTTGTACAGCATGTTTGGGTGATGTCTTAACATCCCTAAACATTAAAACAAGAAAATCAACATTTCTAAAAAAAGTCAGAACCTTAGGAGTTTTTTAATTATACTATTGGGGCTGGAAATCAATTCTCAAAGAAGAAAAAAGTTGGATTGTTTTATATTTTAAACAAAACCGTCTGTCTGTCTGATAATGGAATTGACACGCAGGTGGTTGGAGAATCGTCTTCAAATTTAAATTGAAGAACAATCAAAACTTACTATGTTCTGTTTAGCTGATGTTAATTGATGTTCACCAGGTAAGAAATTAATTAGGAGATGTTGGATTTTGTTCGCATACTGGTATACTACTTGTTGGACCAGTATACCAAGAAAATCCAACATTTTCTGATTAATTTATTACCTGCTCAACATCAATTAAAATCACCTAATCATACAACACGGTTGGAAGAAGACACAACAATGGAACAAACTAACCATATAGATGTAAACCAGTATAACAACAAAATCCGCAATATCTTATAATCACTATGTTCTGTAGTGACCTACTACTAACTACAGGTGCCAGTACAAAACATAATTATCATTAGCGGCTTTTCCAATAGTAGGCAATCACCATAAATATACTTGTTCAATCACCAGTATTTCCACCTGCGAAATGTTAGCAAACCAAGAAGAAAAAAACCAAAAATAAAATTCACTCTGATGTTTTTGGATTGACAGTACGAATGCAATGTTGGGGTGAATGTGTCTGGTTCGAAATAACATAATGCTTAACTAAGCGTGTCCGCGATCGTCATTAGTACGCAATAATGGTTAATGGTTAGGTTAGCATGCTTCTTCGACTGTCGACAAGGCAACATGGACATGCTATCGACGATGCTTCTGTGCATGAGTTCCACAGTTTCACTGACACAGTCGAGGTACCAATAGAAATCGACGACAGTATACACGACAACGGACATATGGTTGGCTGGCTCGGCCGATTAGATACATTTGCATGACAATGCCAAAGTCTGCCCACCACCACTAGGCCGCTAGGCTTCGCTTTATTACGACCACCGTGGCCCATAGTCTATGCCCATATCGGCATAATGGCACTTAACCTGGCAAAAAATTGTTGCAGCTTTCGGTGCGTCCCGCTTGGGTACCTTTTGTTTACCGGCCAGGGCTCTTTAAACCCTTTCGCCTGCATTCGTGCGAGCCGCTAACTCGGATCATCGCTCAGAGCTACCCGCTACCAGCACCCCAAGGATCTTCGAGAACCACTGAATCCTATTCGATTAGATTAGATAGCTATCGTCGAGTTTCGACGCTAAAGAACAATGGAAACCCATTCGAAAGGATGTTTCGCACTCGAGATATTTCACCAGTTGTGTTGCTAAAGGAAAAAATCTGTTCGTTTCGACTTCATCCAGACAATTTTATTAAAAATTTGGTAATGAGAGATAACCTATTGATAAAATATTAGTATAAACAAAATACAAGTGACAAAAGGGATTGACTAAGAGAGAATCAGGAGTACAATACCTTTAAAACATAATAATTAATGAAGGAAGGTCCAAGAAGTTTGGTAAGAAATTACCATAACACGTCGTTGATAGTTTACGTAGGAAATCATTAGAATAGAAAAACATGGTTTGGGTGCTTGTCGAATTTAAAGGGGAAAAATCTGAACAATAATGTTTTGAACGCAAAGTATATCAGGGTATAACTTAAAAGATATAATAAACAATAAACTTTCTGCTTATATAACATGTTTTAACGCATATCCTAATATACCTTTCGTTTCAAACATTAATATTACAGATTTAAATATTTTTTATCCGGTGGGCACACAAAAATATTTTCTCCTATTCTAATAAATTCCTACGTAAACTATAAAAGATATTTTTAGGGCAATTTCTTATTAAACTTCTTGGACCTTCCTTTACTTTTTTGTTATGTTTTGAAGGTGTTGTATTTTACTGCTCTTTATTCTCTCTTAGTCAGTCTCTTTCTACACTTTTTTTCTACTCATATTTGAGGAGTAAATGAAGAAAACATTATGAATCCATTTCAGATGATTTCTCAAAAATTAGACAAACGCTGTTGCTCTTTGCCAGAGATGGAAGAAAAATGCAAATAGGATCATATAGAGAAAACCATCTAGCTGGTTATCCAATATTATTGAATCTATAAGCTTGAATTGATGTAGGTTTTATAACATATTTAACTCTTTAATATAAAATATACGGATTTCAATTGATATACTTTGAAGATAACAACATTGTTAAAGAGCTATTTCAATGGGATAGAGATTTTTTGTTAACCAAGGGTCAATAATCATATTTTTTGATTCCTGAAAATGCTGGAACAAATCATAACTTTTTTTTTTTCAAAAAATGTATTAACGAGTATCATGTTCTGTTTGCTTCTGAAATGTTATACCAAATTTTTAATAACATTGCCTGGATCAAGTGGAAACTAAAAGGTTTTTTCCTTTAGTCATATAATTTTTGTTTTGCGGATTTCACGCTAATTCTGGGTGTTTTCGTGTTTCTAATGAGTTGTTCTAGTGAGTGGAATTTTCGACCAAAAAAGATGTCTTCACAAAATAGTTGAATTTTTAACCAATTAGTTGAGCTCTCAAAGGAAAAGATAAATTAAAAATAGATGAATGCCTAAACAATGAGCTGCATTTTCAAACTACCAAGATAAATTTTCAAGAAACAAGAATAATTTTCTAAAAAAAAAGAGAAATTTCCTTTCAAATATTCTAGCTGAAAAGAATGTATAAACAAAATTTTTTATATATGAGAAGATGAATTTTCAACAAGGGAGGTAATTTTTAATCAAGAAAGACGAGTTTCAAAAAAAAAATTCGTGAAATTTCAACCAAATAGTCAACTAAAAAAGATCAATTTTCAACTAAAATTGGAATAGTTTCAATTCAAATGAAAAAATTAATTTTCAACGAAAAAGATTGAATTACCAACCAAATAGTTTAATTTTCTACCAAATTGTTGAATCTTCAAGGAAAGATATTTCAGCGAATAAAGATTTTAATTTTAAATAAAAATATAGTTGCATTCAATAAAAACAGACGAATTTTCAGTAAAATAGTTTAAGCTTGAACCAAAACAGATGAATTTTTAACCCAAAATTTGCGTTTTCAAACAAAAAGGATTCATTTTCAACGGGAAAATTGATTGTCTACCGATAAAAGATAATTTTTTAACAAAGTACAAGAATTTTTAACCAAACAGTTGCATCCTTTCACGAAAAAAGATGACATTATTTGAAAATAGATGAATGTTTAAATAAGAAAGACGCATTTTTTCACAAAACAATAGAATTTTCAAACCGAAAATATGAATTTTTAATAAGAAAATTAATTTTTAACTAGGCCGTTTGATTGTTTACCAAATTGTTGAATTTTAAGACAAAAATATTTTAACAAATTCAGATTCTAATTTTAAATGAAAAACAGTTGAATACAAACAAAAAAGACTAATTTTCAATGAAATAGTTGAGGCCTGAACCAGAACAAACCAATTCTCAAACAAAAAGTTGCATTTTCAAACAAAGGGGATATTTTTTCAACCAAGAAAATTAATTTTCTGCCAATAAATGACGAATTTTCAACAAAATACAAAAATTTTCAACCGAACAGTTGCATTTTTTTACGAAAAAAGATCAAACTTTTTAATAATAGCTGACTTTTCAAATAAGAAAGATATAATTTTTTACAAAACAATTAAATTTTCAAACCGAAGATATGAATTTTTAACAAGAGAGTTAATTTTCAACCAGATAGTTTGATTTTCATCAAATTGTTGAATTTTCAAGACAAAGATATTTTAACAAAAAAAGATTTCAATTTTAAACGAAAAACAGTTGAATGCAAACGACAAATATCAATTTTCAATGAAATAGTTGTAGCCTGAACCAGAACAAACCAATTTTCGAACAAAAAGTTAAATTTTTAAATAAAGAGGATTAATTTTCCACCAAGAAAATTAATTTTCTACCAAAAAAGACAATTTTTCAGTGAAATAGTTGAAGCCTACAACAAAAAAGACCAATTTTTCACCAAAAAGTTGCATTTTCAAACAATAAGGAATTTTTAACAACAAAAAACGAATTTTCAACCTAATACATTAGTTTTCTACCAAAAAGAGGAATTTTTCACAAAATACATATATTTTGAACCAAATAATTATATTTTCAACTAGAAAAGATCAATTTTCAATTAAAAATATCAATTTTTAACGAAAAATGGAATAGTTACATTTTCACTTGTAAAAATTAACTCTCAACCAATAAAATGGAATTTTCAGCTAACTGAATAAATTTTATACCAAAGAGATGAATTTTTAACTAATTTTGATGTTTGGGGCTCAGAAGAGCTGAAAATGCGGATTTAACACTCAGGGTTAATTTTTGGGGCTGAAGAGACCTAGAAAACAATATTTTACACTTAGGGGTGATTTTTGGGGCTGGGGAGAGCTGAACAGAAGAATTTGACACCTAGGTGTGATTTTTGAGCCTGCTGATAACTGTCTAATGCGATTTTACACTTGAGGGTGATTGTGGGGCTCAGAAGAGTTCATAAATAAGATTTTGGGGTGATTTTTGGGGCCGGGAAGGCCTGAAAAACTAAATCTTACACTTAGGGGTGATTTTTGGGGCTAAGAAAAGCTGAAAAAAGATGATTTAACATTTAGGGGTTATTTGTAGCTAGAGAGAGCTGGAAAAGGATTTTTCACTGTGGAGTTGATTCTTCGGGCTTAGAAGTGCTAGACAAACAGATTTCAGGGGTGAACAGGGTGAGTTTACACTTAGGGGTGATTTTTTGTGCTGGAGATAGCTGAAAAGGAAAATTTTACACTTAAGCGTGATCATTTTCAGTTTAATTAATTTGGAGATTCATTTTTGAATGCAGGAAAGAACAAATTGTTTCTTTTTCAATTCTTGTCTGACAATGAATCTTAAGTGGCCGACCTGATCAGACAATTTGCTCGGAAATTACTGTTCGGATTGAGTGTCGCCATTTGTTCTCATTTTCCCAGGTTAGTTACGTTATCTGAACTGCATCTGAAAAGCTATCGTGCCATGCGAAGTGCACGCTTACTGTGCGTTCAGACATATGTAATTATGTAAGTAAAGTGAGAGCAAGGCATTTACAAAACTGCGGCGTACTAATTATTATTCATGCCGGTTAGCCCCACTATAGGAAAGAAAAAAATGTGAAAAAGATTGTTGCTATCGGCTTTCTAGCATTATTATCGTTTGCCGACGAGATATAATATGCAAAATCAAGTACCGCAGCCCGCAGCGATGTGCACCTCCACGCAGATGCTTTGCCGGTGACTAAATCAAGATCAGTCACGGATGACGTTCCCTGACGACTTTATGACTGATATTATTCGGTTTATAGTATCCACTTGTCCCGTGATAATGTCGATAGCGATCTATGTACCGGAAATTATAGAAATGGACTTTTAGTGCCGTTATGGTTTTGAAGATTGTTAATAAACACACATGCATTCTTTAAAAACAGTTTTAAGAATGATATTCTGTATAAAAATATAAAAAATAGTATGGTTTTAACAACTGAAAATAAATGTGAAAATATAGCTATGAGATCTGGAAAAAAATTAATTATTGATTAATGTGTACCGTTTAAAAACTCACAATAGTGTTATACCGAAAGCTTATGTTCTTCCAAAGTTCCACAAACCTAATTCAATTTGGAGACTGATTGTTTTTACAGTTGGTTATCCTACTTTTAATTTATCTCAATATATTTCAAATATTTTGAACTTAGTTTTATAAAATCTAGTTCGTTTTTTTATTCTAAAAAACATGAGTATACCTGAAACCCATTTAATCATTTCCTTCGACGTTGTGTCGATGTTTGATAGCATCCCACTAGATGTTTTTTCCATTGCATTTAAAAAAAACTAATTTTAAATCATAACTTAACAAAAATTACTAGGAATTAATTGTTAATAGCCACTAGGACTTTTTTCAATGGTACTGTGTTTTCTTTTGATAACAAATTTTATGAACAAATATCGGTTTGTCCTTTGAGTTCGTCTTTATCTCCAGTACTTTCAGATTTTGTTTCACAAGATGTTGAAACTAGAATTTTGGAATTGTTAGGATTAAAACCAGCTCTTTATAAAAGATATGTGGATGATATTCTAGCAATTGTTCCTTCTGACAAAGTTGATGTTTTTTAATGTGTATAAATGTACAGAAGATTACACTATATTCAGCCATGAAGGTAACATTGACAATGATATTTACTATCTTCGTTTGTGAATGATTGAAACTCCTAATGGTGATTTATGAACCAATTGGTACAAAAAACCTTTCTGGTCTGGAAGATATCTTGATTACAATTCACATAATTTATTTTGTCATGAAGTTCGTTTAATAGAAGGTTTATTTGATAGATATATCAAATTTAGAAATATTCAATATGGAAAAGAAAATTCTAATCAATTAAAAACAACATTGGTACACAATAATTATCTGCTTCATTTAGTTAACAACATTATTAGTGAAAGCATTCATGAGAATTATAATAGTTCAAGGCCTCTCTTAACGTTTAAAAGGTTCATTAAAATAATTCAATATCAATGTTTATTTTGTTGATAGCAATCTATATACCAGAAATTATAGAAATAGACTTTTAGTAGCGTTCTAGTTTTAGATATTGTTAATAAACACACATATATTTCTGAGCAAATTCTTAAAAATAATATTCTGTAACAAAAATTAAAACTAATATGGTCCAAATAACTGAAAATAAATGTAATAATATAGCTATCATATTGGAAAGTAAAAAAATAATTAATCATGAATGTGCACACCGTTTAAAAATTCACAATAGTGTTATACCAAAAGCTTAGGCTCCTTCTGAGATCCACAAACCAACTTGGAGACTGATTGTTTCTACAGTTGGTTCTTCTAATTACAATTTATCTAAATATATTTAAAATATTTCAAAAAGAGTTTCTATAAAAACTAGTTCTTTTGTAAAAATAGTAGGGAACTCAAAGTATTTCTTAAAAAAAACATTAATGTACATAAACCCTATTCAATAATTTCCTTAGACGTTGTGTTAATGTTTGATAGCGTTCCACTGGATCTTGCTTTAGATTCTATTGGATAAAATTTTTTTTAAATCATAACTTCAAGGATAACTAGGAATGAATGTTTAATAGGTACTAGAACTGTTTTTAATGGTACTGTGTTATCTTTCAATAACAAATTATAATGATGATGACATTGATGACGATGATGAAATTGACTTTCGTTGATGACATTCTAGCAATTGTTCCTTCTAAAAAACTGATGTTTTTTTAATGTATTGAATAGTACACAAGATTGCATTAAATTCAGCCATGAAGATGAAATTGACAATGGTATTAACTATCTTGTTTTTCAAATGATTAAAACTCTAAATGATGATTTATTAACAAGTTTGTACATAAAACTCTCTTAGCCTGGAAAATATCTTAATTAAAATTTAAATAATTTATTCGGTCATAAAGTAAATATTTTCATTAATTAAAAGCAAAACATTGGTACAGATAAATTATCCGCTTCATTAAGTTCATGATATTATCACTCCACACATTGATGAGATTCACAATAGCATTAGTAAGAAAAACAAATGGATTGATACATACAACAAATGTGATTCAATAATTAGTTTCCGTTCAGTCTAGGTTTTTCTGTACATTTAAGAAGTTCATTGAAAAAAATAAATGTTTAAAAACACTAATACTTTAGATAATTATTTACAGAGGAACAAAAGCAGTGATAGCGTTACAAATTTGTCCGGTGTGATTCAATTGATGAAATGCAAATGTTGCAAGTTTAAGATCCCTCATCTTCATCTAGTGTACACCAAAAATCCGAATAATAACCCTCGAGAATCCTGAATATTTTCTTCAATTTGATTTTGATAAATTATTCTCTTTATTAATTTTAATAAATTTCCCTAATTGAAAGATTTATGATTTTCGTCATCGAGCGAATATAAACAGACATTAAACTCCGTTAAGAGGAAAATGACTAGGAAGAAAGATATTTTTACATCACGCTTGGAAACGAGAGAAGATGAAGACATTAACCACTTAAAAATCCAAAGACGACAAGAAATTATTGCGGATTGCTAGTCATCGAAATGCGAATATTCCTCAAGGGAAAGACGACGCGACGAAGTACCGCGAAATTTCCGAGGAATGACAGATTTATGAAAAAAAATGATGATGAGAGTCAGAGAAAAAGAGAAAAAGTGGAAAAGAAAGAGAGGAAACAAACGCTGAAGTAAGCGTTAACGGTTTGCGAACTAGCAGTTGGTACGCGAGAGCGGACATTACCGTCGCCGACATATATTTAGGTCTGATTATTTATGATTATGATTATTCCAGGAGGCTTTGAAACGCTTTATTGAATGTTTAGCATGTGCTCGCCATGATGCTAATTTTGAACGGTTAGGTACACAGTATTTCCCACAGAACTCCTTCCATGGGCCTGTCGTTAATTCGCTAAACTCTATCAGATTACTAATAATAAATATATATACATGAGTGGCAAGAGGATACATCAAATATCAACAAATAAACGCATATACTGGTAGGAGCCAATAATGTTCAAGTACATTTATTCATTTAACCAGTCTAACCAAAATAATTTTTTGAAATTATTTTCCTCAAAATCTATCAAATGATATGCGTTGATTTGTTGATGTTGTTTAACGACGCATTTCGATACAGATCTTTATCCTCTTCAAGTTATTTTTTCAAAAGATTTTTGAAGCTGAAAAAACTGATATTTTACAAATATCATTGTTCAAATAGTAGCATAAAAAGAAAGACTTTTCCATTCTTTGACAATACTAGATGTGTATAAATCGTAATCTTTTTCAAGTCTTTTGTAGAAACCTTGGTAGTTTTCCATGATGTTGTTTGTTTGAAACCAATTAAATAATTCTAAAGAAAATAATTTGAAAAATTATTTTGTTTAGATAAGTTAAATGAAAAAATATCGGTAAAGATCTGTATCATCTTAAAGTCATTGTTTAAAAAAGATTGTTGAAGATCTAAACCAAAATATTCTTTGGTTTCTACGGTTTTTAAAGTACAAAGCAGAGTTTTACCATTCTTTGATGACGCAAGATGTGTAGGAATCGTATTTTTCTTCAAGTATTTGACTGAACCTTTGCAGTTGTTCATTACGTTGTCTGTTTGAAGACAATTGTAAAGGTTTCTACAAAAGGCAAGAAAATAATCTTTTGTGAACAATAAATTGAAGAGTTAATTGTAGAAGCCACTGCTGGATATTTACACTGTTAGAAATTTCTATAGCGATTTTACTATAAATGTAATGGAAGCAATATGCATATACGTGTAGTAAATTTAATATACCACCATCTTGTAAAATTAATATACATGTATAGTAAAACAGAGCGCGTGACAGTTGAAAGTTCTTTGATGCACACAAATCTTGTCAAATATTTAAAACTAAAGTAATAACCTACAATTCATCGACTAAATTCATATTTATAATCAAAGTGCAACGTATAGGTGGGATTTTCTTCAAAATTCACTGTAAATGTCAGAATTTTAACAAAACAACCGCTGCTTTTAGGTTCGGTGTCTTGATTATTCGCTTAATTGAACTTTTCCACTTAAAACCCAGTATAATTTATGTTTAACTAGAAAAAAATATCATGCTTTATTATTTGGAATTGATGATCACTGCCAAAATTAATTTTAATTTGTGTAAAGTGAATTTACCTGACTTTTCTAAGAGTTGACCAATATACATGTATATGAAATTTACTATGCAGCCTCTTAATTACTATTTCATAGACTGAGTTTTTAGATTTACTATACAAATGTATAGTAAATCTATATTAAAATTGCAAACATTTTTAACAGTGTACTCATTTAATCAGTCTAACCAAAATAATTTCCTGAAATGATTTTCCTTAGAAAATCTATCAAATTACTGCTTGTCAAAATATTGTAATTTTTACTTTTAAACCTTTTTTATCGGATGAAGTATACTCTTTAGTTCATATGACTGGCGCCCTGCGGCACCTGTGACACACCCAAACAATTATTTTTTTAATAGATATTTTTGGAATCATCCGAGTAAAATTTGTCATGAAGGTTAGTTAATAACAATGTCTTTGCGGGCGTAGGAAGAAATTTGCTTGTGAATAAAGTAAAGTGTTTTTATCTAATAAGAGAAAATTATTTTCAGTACCAGTATTCATACAATTTAGGTTGAAGATAAGTAGAAAAATTGGTTTAAAATTCAACTTGTTTGGGGTCTGTATCATGCCAATCCCCTTTTTTGATGGAAATTCATATTTGCAAATTGGAATTTCACCTTTTTTGTAGAAAACTCATCTTTTTGGCTTAAAAATTTAACAATTTGATTACCATTTTTCTACTTTATTGACTGAAAATTCTTTTTTCGTTGGAAATTCAACTATTTTGTTAAAAAAGGGTCTTTTTTTAGCTGATTTTTTTCTTTTAATTGAACGAAATTTTTTTTTTCTTGGTTGCAAATTAATCTTCCAAATGAAAATGTTACTATTACATTTTTGGTTGGAAAATTTTTTTTTCATTTGAAAATTCAACTACTTTGATTCACCATTTTAGTTGAAAATTCATTTGTTTGGTATAAAATTGAACTATTTTATGCAATTTTTTTGGTTCAAAACTAATTTCTTCGACTGAAAATTTAAAGATTCCATTTTTGGTTTGAAATTTATATTTTTGAGTTGAAAATTAATGTTCGTGGTGGGAAATTCACTTTATTTTACTACAGATTCATCATTTCAGTTGAAAATTCATCTCTTTATTTAAAAATTTATTTATTTCATTGGAAATAAAACTATTTTGTTGAAAATTCTTTTTTGTTTCATTTGTTGAAATTATATTTTATCTACGCCCCAGATTCATTATTAATTCATAATAGGTTAGTAATAAGCTTATTATACTCATTCAAATAATTTAAAAATTATTTTTTCAACGTACATCAAATTTGGATATTAGGGTGGTTCTTATATATAATTGGTGGATTTATTTTTCTCGAATTTCTCTGCTCTCACCCCCCAGTTTTGTTCCAATGCCCAACCAAAAAATCTTCCCCAAATTTGAGCAAAATCGGTTAATATTTAGGGGTCGCGCAAAGACCATGAAGTTTCCCATTGATTTAACATGGGAAAAAGTCAGCTTTTTGTAAATCTAATATTCAAACCTGATAATATGTTACAAATGATTTCGTGTTCTAGTATATTGTTCAGACTTTGTCCGAGAATAAGAATCAATCATAAATTTTGAGGTTGAATAATTTTAAGCCACTCTTATGGGTCCCCAAAGAAAACCTCATAAGTAACAAATGTAAATTTTACGTAATATTGCGGTTTATGGACGCTTTTTAAGAGTTTTTCTTACATAAATAATCATTGATCAGTAATTTAGGAATACCCAGTCATTTTTTAACTAATATTCATTTGTTTCAACAATTTAAATTTGTTTGAATATTTGTTTTTTTTCAGCTAACTCGCGAAATGAACGTATTTTCTAGACATTATGAGTTATTCAATCAATAATAACAATAAAATAATTTTTTCGAATGATTTTACAATTATTTAAATAATACGTATTTGTTCAAGCATATATTGTACCCAGAAAAAGCAGGAGAAACATTTGCTCACTGAATTTTCAACAAATTTTAATATTTTCAAGTACTAATTTGTTTATTATGAATACTCGTAGATGTTTGAACAAACATAATTTTTTTAAACAATTCTTTTGTTCACATTTTTTTGTGTGCTATTTTTCGAAAGATTGACATATTTTTATGTTTTACTTTGCTTTTTAAGAATACTCTTAAATGTTTAAACAAATTAAAATTGTTCAAAAAATTTTAACTTGTTTAAACATCTACGATTATTCATAATAAACAAATTAGTACTTAAAAATATTAAAATTTTTCGAAAATTTGGTCTGAGAAAATGTTTCTCCTGCTTTTTTTTAGGTAAAATATATGATTGAACAAATACGTATTATTTAAATAATTGTAAAATTATTTGAACAAATTATTTTATTGTTATTATTCATTAAATAACTCATAAAGTCTAGAAAATAAGTTTATTTCGCGAGTTAACTGAAAAAAAAATTTAGACAAATTAAAATTCTTTCAACAATTGAATATTAGTTAAAAAATGACTGGGTATTCTTAAATTACTAATAAATGATTATTTATGTGAAAAACATTTAAAAAGCGTCAATAAACCGCAATATTACGTAAAATTCATATTTGTCACTTATGGGGTTTTCTTTGGGGGCCCATAAGAGTGGCTTAAAATTATTCAACCTCAAAATTCATGATTGATTCTTATTCTCTGACAAATTCTCAACAATATACTAAAACACGGAATTATTCGTGACATATTATCGCGTTTAAATATTAGATTTACAACAAGCTGACTTTTTCCCATGTTATATCAATGGGAAACTTCATGGTCTTTGCGCGACCCCTAAATATTAACCGATTTTGCTCAAATTTGGAGATTTTTTTTTGGGCATTCGAACAAAACTGGGGGGTGAGTGCAGAGAAATTCAAAAAGTGAAAAATAAGGGCCACCCTATTGGATATAATATTTTTTAAACTTCGCTACAGGTTTTTTTCCGAATTTAAAAAAAAATTCTTTAACTACAACGTGTTTTTCTGATAATTTGTGTGTGAAATACAGCGTGATTTTTGATATAATTTTATTTTTCAGAAATCATTTGTAATGGAAATGGAAATTTCATTACATTTTAATTAAAAATACCAATCAATTTTTTATATGTAGTTGTCACAATGCGATATTATTTAAACAAAATACACTGATTTGGGCCACCATTGTGTGCCGAAACGATTGAAACAATTTAATTGTATTCAATTGACCTAATCCTGAAGCCAACAACGAACATCAACATTCCCACAGAAATTTATTTTTTCAACTAAAAATTGAATTATTACAATTTTGGTTCAAAAATTATCTTTCTTAGTTGAAAATTCATGTCTTTTATTGAAAATTTGTCTTTTTTTGGTATAAAATTAATCTTCTTGGTTGAAAATTTATCTTTTTAGTTTTGTTTAGTATTTGCCTATAAGAATTAGAATAGAACTGTGAAATCATTTACATTGACTTTAAACTATAACAGTTTCAAAATCACTGATAAATGCACAACTAAGTGAGTTAGAAGTGCAATCCTTGAATTTGTCAGAGGGTTAGAAAAATTAAATTTAGGAGGTTAATCACGATTTGGAAGATTAAGGCGATCATTTATCTGGTCTTCAAATTCTCAAGTTCTTTATAGAATATTTGGGTAATAATTATACTATTATAATATATACTAGTTGAATTCTTCTTCTATCTCTGGTGTACTTAAGATGTTTGTCCAATTATTGAGGAATCATCTCGAAAGGATTCATTATGTTTTGTTTCTTTACTCCTCAACTATGAAAGTTTAACAATGACTGATAAATGGCCAGCGAAGAAAGCTAGAAGTGCAAACCTTGAATTTATCAGACAGATGGAAATGACGATTTGGAAGATTTAGGCGATAATTTATCTGACCTTCAAATTCGTAAATTCTTTAAAAAACAGTCAGGGATACTATCTAAATTCATCTATCCTATGGTGTATTTGAGATACTTGGCTAATTATGGAGGAAACATCTCGAATGGTTTCATTACGTTTCGTTCCTTCATTCCTCAACTATGAAAGTGTAACTGACTGATGAATGGCCCACGAAGGAAGCTAGAAGTGCAAACCTTATATTTGATATTGATATTTATTTACGGTTAACACCTTTGTTGATACAGTTTTGTACATCTAACTGTGGTTATCTGATAAATGTTCTGATAGACAATATTAGAAAAAGATAACACTTAAGTTTTAGATACAAACTGACTATCTCCTAATTAACCAATATTCTTTTAAGCTACTTGCTTCAAAGTTGCTATGAAAGTATCATCTGATCCACTGAATATTATAAGATTTTGTCAATCAGAGAGTTTCTCATTAAAAATCCTGCATATTTCCGAGATTGAAGTGTGAAAGCCATACTCTGTTTCATGATCAGGTATTGAGAAATTAAATTGATAGGAATGCCTCAGTTCTTCAGGAGGAACTCTTATTGATATCTGTTCAAGAAGGTTGGGGCAATCTATAAGACTATTTAGCAGTTTGTTCATTTATCACATAGATAGGAATTCAGGTGGTTCATAACGATTTGGAAGATCCAGGTGATAATTCATCTGGTCTTCAGATTCAAATTCCAAGTTCTCTTTAGAATAGTTGGGTCGATTGGATTTACGGAGGCAGGACAATCCACGCGTCGAAACCCCATATGCATCCCGACACCCCATGAAGAATAAGAATCGAGGCCGGTGTATATAATATAATGGCGTCGAGACGCGAAAGGGCGAAGCTAACGATATATCTTGGACTATTGTCTTGTGGGTCGCGACAGTCGCGGCCATTATATCAAGATTAACTCTCTTATTCCCTGCTAAGGTAGAGAAGGCAGTACCTACATACGTATCCTTGGACCTACACAAATCCGGAACACTGTATGTACACCTTGTGTCGTATATACACCACACCAAAGTTGTAAAGGGCCAAACATGTGTCGATGTGACCATGCGTCCATGCGAGTATGTGTCGATGTGAGTATGTGTCCATGCGAGTATGTGTCCATGTGTATCGCAAAGGCACAAAACGAGGGTGTATGCTAGGTATCCGCAGAAGAGGACATTATAAGGAGTTATGAGGTTCTGCCTCATACGTGAGCATCCCAGTTGTCTCTTTCCATCGCAAACTCTTCCCCCCTCTCATTTCTTCCCTCCTCTCATTTCTGCCCTCTTCTTTCTGTCCCCTACTTATTTCTTTCCTCTACTTATACCTTTCCTCTACTTATATCTTTCCTCTGATTCTTGCTTTCCTTACATCCCTCCCTCCCGCCAGGGCTAGCCGGATCCTTATACAAGATCTGTGGCGGTTCTTAATGTCCTCTCCCTTTTAATGTTTCTCGTGCCCTCGAGGTCGATCCTGAACATTTTTGCGCTGCCTCTTTTTCATGCCCGATATTGAGTTATATCCGGCGCGCATTTATCGTTCAAAATCCTGTTGTTCGAGAGAGGAGAAAACGAGAAAGGGGGGTGCGTTCTGACTATGTACATGCAAGAATTCCTGCCTTGAGGTCCTCCGATGAGAGCTAGGGTAAAGAAAAGGAAAAGGGCGAAACATGTACGATGATTTGTTGTATGCTTGCTGTAATGCAAAATGATAGCAGTACTATCGATGAACCTTAACCTCGAATATATCGAAAGGGAATCAAACTTACAAATCATTAGTGTGTAGCTATCATTGTTGCATTGGAAAATACTCGTTATCTTTCTCTCATTGTTAGATGTATTCAAAACAGATTTTCAATATAAAGAAACCTTAAAAGTTTCTTTGCGTTTCACAACATCAGGCATCGGACTTATTTAGGAAATTGTAAATAGTGTCAATAGTTGGATATATTTTGAAACGTAATAGCAACAAACTTTGAAATTCGTTGAAATCTGTTGAGATCTTCTGAACATTGATTGAAAACTCGTGAATGTTTTCAAATCTTTGATACCCTTTTGAAATTCCTTCAGAATTTTAAAAATCCTTGACATCCCTTAAAATTTCTAGAAGTTTCATTAAATCTTCTAAAACTTTTGAAATTCGTTAAAATCCTTCAAGAATCGCTGAATTCTGTTGAGATCTTCTGAAAATTCTTAGGAGGATGATATAAAATTCCTTTGAATCCTTTGAAATTTCCAGATGTTCCTTAAAATTCCAATTCCCTTACTCCCTAAGATTCTCTATGAATTCTTTGAAATT
>CAKNYM010052268.1:170003-181526 GCA_932195095.1 Andricus curvator
GGTGCCTTCCCGCCCCCACAACACCTGGAAAAGGGGGTCGTGTGTGACATAAGTTATTTTTGTGACCTGTCACAGAGGTGCCTTCCCGCCCCCACAACACCTGGAAAAGGGGGTCGTGTGTGACATAAGTTATTTTTGTGACCTGTCACAGGGGTGCCTTCCCGCCCCCACAACACCTGGGAAAGGGAGTCGTGTGCGACATAAGTTATTTTTGTGACCTGCCACAGGGGTGCCTTCCCGCCCCACAACACCTGGAAAAGGGGGTCGTGTGTGACATAAGTTATTTTTGTGACCTGTCACAGGGGTGCCTTCCCACCCCCACAACGCCTGGAAAAGGGGGTCGTGTGTGACATAAGTTATTTTTGTGACCTGTCACAGGGGTGCCTTTCCGTGGTGAGCGTAAGTAGGTACCAAACCGAAACCAATGGAGATACGATTTTAATCCTTATATCGTTCATTTCCTCGAAAACTATCACTCGCAGAAAAAAATGTTTCAAACAAAAAATGTGTATTTCAATTATGTCTACAACTTTTGTTTGAAATATTTTTTTTTATTTTGCATATTAGCTGAGATAATCGCAAAAAACCATGATTTTTATGGTTTTTTCATGGTTTCGCCATGAAAATCAAATTTCCGCACATTTTCACTATCATTTTCGTAATCAGCGCGTCAAAATGCATAAGTATACGGAGTCTCAAAAAAATCAGCGGTTTACGCTATTCGGAACTCCACCCAACATAATAATATAGAATTAAAAATTAAAATTTGTTGAGTTGAATAAATTTAATGAAACTAAAAAATCAGATTGAAGTAAAATTTCAAACAGAAAGCCTTGATACTCTCAAGATTGATCCTTAAAACATTAGACAATCTCTAAATAATAAACGCTTGAGAATAAGAATCAATAAAAATTAAACAATTTGTCAAGATTTTCATTTTGAAACTTGATTTATTGTTTATAGATTTCTATTCATTATTACAAGTTGGATTTAAAATGCTATTGATTTCAACTGTCCACTTTATGATGATTTAATCTAAATATCATTTAATTGTGAACATTTTTAATTTGCAATTATTTCACCATATTGTAACTTTCAGTTGGAAATTATTTAATCCCAAAAAATTTTAATTTTAAACCGGAAAGTTTTAAAATGATTCAACTTTCTAATTTTTAATATTTAGGCACCTCGAATTTCTTGGAATAAATAGAAAAATTACTAAATCCACATAATTGCTTATTGCATTTTCAAAGTTTCATCTCTCAGAACTCATTTGTCCAAAACCGAATTATGAATAGAGAATTGAGACTTCGATTGGCGGCATGCAGTCTATGGGCAGCGAAACCAATTTAATACGGTGAATATATCCAGGGGTTTCGGAAACTGAAGTTTCCTCGGAATTTTCAATAGCCCTGCCGGAATTCTTACACGGTCCGGTGGATGAAAGAGGCCCAGCGAAAATAATACAATTGGTTCGAACCCCGAATAATAATAACAAAAGGAGAGTAGGTACCTGTCCAGATCGCACTCTTCCTGTTTGTTCGTTCTCCCTTCCTGTCTCTTTACCATCTCTTTTTATTATTCTCCTCTGAATTTTCCAGCTAGGGTGACTCTTACTTATATTGTAAAAAAAATATTTTTGAATAATTTTCTTCTTATCCCTCCCAGTTTTGTTCGAATGGGTGAGGAAATGATCTTCTTGAAATTTGAGCGAAATCTAAAATCTGAACATTGAATTTTTAACTAAAAAGAAAAATATAAAAATAATTTTTTTTTAAAGTTTACAGTTCAACTTTTAACAAGGTAGTTGAATTTTCACCAAAAATTGATGGTAATTTGAAACAAAACACTTGAATTTAACCACAAAAGACGAATTTTATACAAAAAGGATAAATATACCAAAAAGATTATTTTTCGACCAAGAAAGGTAAATTTTCAACTCTAAAAGACCAATTGTGAACCAAAAATAAAACAGTTACATTTTCAGTTTAATAAATTAATTTTCAAACATAAAACTGAACCTTCTACCAAAAAATATTGAAAATTCATTTTTTTAAGTTCAACTACTTATTTGAAATTTTTAACAACTTTGTTGAAAAAGACGAATTTTAAACCAAGAAGACTTTTGACCAAGAAAGACGAATTTTCAACTAAAAAGAATCAATTGTCAACCAAAAATGGAATAGTTAGATTTTCAGCTAAAAAAATTAACTTTCGACCTGAAACATGAACTTTTACCAACAAAATTAATTTTTAACAAGTTAAATTCAACCAAAAAAGACAAATTTTGTATCAAGAACATTTTTTTTCACCAGGAAAGACAAATTTTCAACTAAAAAAGATCAGTTGTCAAAGGAAAATGAAATTTTTACATTTTCAGTTTAAAAAATTAATTTGCAAGCAAAAAACTGAATTTTCTACCAAAAAAAATAAACTTCCAACAAATTGATTCAATTTTAAATTATGAACTTGAATTTTCAACCAAAAATGATCTTAATTTTTAATCAAATCCAGTTTACTCAAACAAAAGAGACGAACTTCAAAGCCAGAAGATTTTTTTTTACCAAAAAGACTAATTTTCAACTAAAAGAAAAAATTTAACAAACGATAATGGAATATTTACATTTTCAGTTTAAAAAATTAATTTTCAACAAAAAAAATGAATTTTCTTCCAAAAAGATAATCTTTTGACAAATTAATTCAACTTTACACCATGTAGTAAAATTTTCTACCAAAAAGGATCTTAATTTTAAATAAAAAATAGTTGACTTAAACAAAAAAGAGGAATTTTCAACAAAAAAAGGTCAGCTGTCAACCAAAAATTGAATAGTTACATTTTCAGTTAAAAAATTAATTTTTAACCAAAAAACTCGTTCCAAGTAGTTGAATTTGCACCTAAAAAAGATCCTAGTTTCGTATAAAAAAACAGTTGACTCAGCGAAAAAGACAAAATTAAAAACAGTTGTACTTAATAAGAAAAGACGAATTTTAAACCAAGAAGATTTTTTTTACCAAGAAAGACAAATTTTCAACTAAAAAAGATCAATTGTTAACGAAAAATAAAATATTTCATTTTTCTTCTGAAACCATTAATTTTCAAGCAAAAAAGCAAACAATTTTCAACAAAATACTTTAATTTTTAACCAAAAAATGAATCTTCTACCCAAAGACAAACGAATTTTTAATAAACTATCTAAATTTTCAAATAATATAGATGTATCTGCAACCAAAAAAATTGTGTTATAACAAATTAGTTTAACTTTCAAGCAAGTAGTTGAATTTTCTTGAAAATGATGAATTTTTAACCGTGGAGATTAATCTGCCATAAAAAAAATCCAATTTCGATCAAAAATGGAATAGTTAAATTTTCAGCTAAAAACAATTATTTTCAAGCAAAGAAAAAAATGAATTTTCAAAAAAATAGTCGAATTTTCAACCAAAAACATGCATCTTCTTTACAAAAAAACGAATCTTTAATAAACTATTGAAATTGTCAAATAAAACAAATTAGTCTACAACCACCAAAATAATGTTTTAACATAGTAGTTCAAAATTCAACCAAGAATTTGAATGTTATTAAAAAAGATGAATTTTTACCAAAGAAGATTAATTTTTGATAAAAAAACAATTTTTGACCAAAAATGAATTTGTTAAATTTTCAGCTAAAATCATTAATTGCTAAGCGAAGAGAAGCGAATTTTCAACAAAATAATTGAATTTTCAATCAAAAATATGAATCTGCATCTCAAAAAATAAGTTTAAAAAAAGTACATATGGGTTGAAAATTGTATTATTTTGGTAGAAAATTTATTACTTTGGTTAAAAATTAACTTTTTTTAAATTTATATTTGCGGGTTGAAAATTAAACTGATTTGTAGAAAAAAAATCTTTTTTGTTAAAAATTTAACTCTGCTTGTAGAAAGACCATCTTTTTGGATTGAAAATTCAACTCTCTCATGGCAAATTCGTCTTTTTGGGTTAAAAATTATATTACTTTGGCAGCAAATATAACAATTTGGTTGAAAATTTATTTATTCGTTTAATTTATATTTTCGGGTTGAAAATTCAACTGCTTTGTAGGAAAGTCATATTTTGGCTTAAAAATTCAACTCTTTTTAAATCTAATTCGTCTTTTCGGCTTGAAAATTCTATTATTTTGGTAGAAAATTGAACAATTTGGTTGAAAATTAATAATTTTTTTAATTCATATTTTCGGATTAAAAATTCAACTGTTTTGTAGAAAAATCATCTTTTGTTCTAAAAAATTTAACTATTGTTGAAAATTCGTCTTTTTTGGATAGAAAATTTAATAATATGATTGAAAATTAACTTTTTTTAATTTATATTTTTGGCCAAAAAGATGAACTTTCAAAAAACATGTAAAAAAATTTTTTGTTGAAATTTCAACCCTTTGGTTGAATGGTTAACTCTTTTTTTGAAAATTCATTGTTTTTAAAGATTCATCATTTTAGTTGGAAATTTAACTATTTTGCTAAAAATTATATTTTTTTAATTGGAAATTAATTTACTGCACTTAAAATGTAATTATTCCATTTTTAATTAAGTATTGATCTTTTCTGGTGGAAATTTCATGCATTTTGTTAAAAATTCGTTTCTTTAGGTAGAAAATTACTTCTTCCCTGAAAATTAATATGTTTTGGTTGAGAATTTAAATATTTTATTGCAAAATTCGTCTTTCTCTTGTTGATTTCAACTTTTTTTGATTCAAAAGTAAAATATTTTTTTGTTGAAATATTACTTATCAAATGCTTTGTTAGGAATTTCTTCTTTTTTTTTAAATCACATACTCGGTTTAAATTTGAATTGATTTCTAAAAAATTCAATTTTTTGGTTAAAGATTCATCACTTTAGTCGAAAATTCATCATTCTGTTTGAAAATTTAACTATATTGCTGAAAATTAGATTTTTTTGGTTCGAAATTTATTTCCTTAACTAAAAATGTGAGTATTCGATTTTTTATTTAAAATTTATCTTTTCGAGTTTAAAATTCATGTATTTTGTTGAAAATTTGTCTTTTTAGATAGAAAATCACTTCTTCCTCGAAACTTAATCTGTTTTGTTTGAGAATTCTACTATTCTGCTGAAAATTCGTCCTTTTTGATTGAATTGAACTGGTCTTGATTTAAAATAAAATATTTTGTTGTTGTAATATTAACTATCAAATGTTTCGCTGCGAATTATTTATTTTTTTCAATCAAATACTTGGTTTAAATTTAAACTTCTTTGTAAAAAAATCCATTTTTTTGTTTGAAGATTCATCATTTGAGTTGCAAATTCAACAATTTAGTAGAAAATTCATGTTTTTTGCTCAAATTTAACTACTTTGGTACAAAATTAAACTTTTTCGTTAAAAATTAAACTATTTATTGAAAAATTCAACTATATGGTAGAAAATTCATGTATTTTATTGAAAAATCGTCTATTTGGGTGAAAAATTAATCTTTTTTTGTTGATACTTCATCATATTTGTTTTTCTTATTTGAAAATTACTTTTTGAAACTGAAAATTTATAGATTCCATTTTTGGTTGAAAATCCGTCTTTTCGGTTTGAAAATTCTATTGTCCCTGTCGATTAAAAGTTAAACTATTTGCTTGAAACTGTAACTTTTTGGTTTAAAATTGAGGTTTGTAGTTAAAAATTCAACTATTTTGTTCAAAATTTAATTATTTTTGTTGAAAATAACTATTTTGTTAAAAAGTAATATTTTTTGGAATATTCAACTACTTGATTAAAAGTTGAACTGCTTTGTCACAAAATTCTTCAATCCTAATATTTGACAATACCAAAAATGATTCCTGATTCTTATTCCCTGAAATACTCTGGATAGGATCATATAAGTATCAGTACTATACAGGGTGTCCCAGACTCAAATTTCCGGACTTATATGACTGTACAAACATTTAAAAATAAATCGAAAATTCCTTTCCCAAAAATCAGTTGAAGTTATAGTTTTTGAGTTATTAAATATTTAAGCTGGACCAATGAGAAGCGCGGTATGAACAGTCATGCGTACGTGAGCGGGAGTTCAACCTCCCACCTCAGCGCTCCTGATTGGTCCAGCTTAAATGTTTATTAACTCAAAAACTAAAACTTCAACTGATTTTTGGAAAAGGAGTTTTCGATTTATTTTTTTTTATTTTTATACACCTATATAAGTCCGGACACTTGAGTCTCGGACAGCCTGTATGTTCGCGTTTAAATCACACATTAAGAAGTTGCCTTTCTCCCCTGGTAAATCAATGAGAAACATAAGGGGGTGAGAATCAAAAATCTCTGATTTTGAAAAACAAGGGCCACCCTAGTAGGTACCTGTCCCCGATCGCACTCTTCCTGTTTGTTTCGCTTTTCCTCCCTTTTCCATCCTCCCTTCCTGTCTCTTCCCCATCTCTTTTTTTTCACTCTCATCCGAATTGTCCGCGCAGGACAATGCTATGATATGAGAAAAAGCAACGGCCTCGGGCACAGGTAGCTATTATAGAAAAAGGATCACACGAGCTAGGCCTAGGGCTAGGCTAGGGGAAATGGAATGTGATTTTATAATGCCCAGAGTGCTGGCCAAAGGACAGTCTTAGTCCAGAAGAGAGGAGAGCTTAGTCCTGCGAAATGGGAATGAAGACAAAGCGAGTCGGGGCATTTTCACACGCCCTGGGACTCGCGAGTGGAACTAGGGGTGGTCACCCCTCACGAGAAGGACCGGTCATATCACCTGGCCGAAGAAACGAGAGTTGATCGCAGTAATGTGGACCTATGTACCTATGTACCTATGTACGTTTATGTACGTTGCAGCATAAATTAATCTATGCAACCTAACTGCCTGCCACCCTCTTGTCCCAGTCCTGCAATGAGAGCGAATGAGAAAAAAGGAAAAAAGAAGGCTAAAAAGAATTAGAGACAGCTGACGAGGATCCCCGTGATACATGAGGGGAATTTTCGAAATGAATCGCCATTCAGAGTAACGTTCGTTAATTACTTCACTTATGCCCCTCGGCAAATGTTTTTCTGACGACGACTGACAAATCAGGGAAAAAGGAACTTTTCATATTTTTCAAGGAATCTGTATTATCGTCAGAGAATAACAGAAATTTTTAACGTCTTTTCAGACTAGACGGAAATATGAATTAAAAAGTATTTTTAATTAATTTTTTTCTGAAAAAAGATCTTCTTTCGCTCCGCTGGGAAACGAACCTCAGAACTTCCGATTGCTGGTCGGGCGCTTTTCTATTAAGCTACTAGAGAGATCGAGAGAAGAAACTTTTTTCAGAAAATACACGCATTATTTTGCAAGGTGGCAAATATCATGTTTTTCAAGGAATCTGTATTATCATCAGAGAATAACAGAAATTTTTTACGTCTTTTCAGACTAGATGGAAATATAAATTATAAATTATTTTTAATTACTTCTTTTCTGGAAAAAGATCTTCTCCTTTCGCTTGCAAAAGAATGCGTGTATTTTCCGAAAAAAGTTTCTTCCCTCGATCTCTCTAGTAGCCCGACCGGTAATCGGAAGTTCTGAGGTTCGTTTCCCAGCGGAGCGAAAGGAGAAGATCTTTTTTCAGAAAAAAATTAATTAAAAATAACTTTTCATATTGTCAATTTAACTCACTGAATGAATCAGTCACTTTAAATTATCGAATCTTTTAGAATTTTCAGGGATTGGAAGTAACTAGTTCCTTTTAACTAGTTGCTTCTTTTTGGTAACGATAGTGGTAACGAAATTACTTTTGTAAGCAAGTAATGAATTGGAAACTAGTTACGTTTTTTCAGTAACAGTACGTAACTATAAAAAAAGTTATATTTCTAGATTTTTATTTTTTTTTATTTTATTGCTTTTCAAACTATTTTTCCATTTTTACTATTCAAATTGTGGTGGCAAATAGCCATAGAAATTTATAGGCCAATATAGCAAAATTGAAATTTTTCTCCCAACTTGGGTTTCAAAATTTTCTAAAATCTATAAAACCAATTAGAAAGAAATGAAAAAATAATTTCAGAGTTAAATGTTAATTTCTCTTTGGTTGATAATAAATTTTTTTGAAGTGAAATTGAACTATTTTAGTTATTTTACTTATTATTTTAATTGAAAATTCTTTTTTTTTTTGTAAAAAATTGAATTATTCCGTTGACAATTCAATTATTTTGTTCGAAATTGAACGATTTTGAATGAAAATCATTTCAATTGGTTAACAATTCAACTGTTTTGTTGAAAATTAGTTTCTAGGTTGAATTAATCTGTTTTTGATTTAAAATTAATTTTTTTTTATTTGTTTGAAATATATGAACTATTATACTTTCAGTTGAGGATTCATCTTTTTGGGTTATAAATTAATTTTTCCAAATGAAAATTACTCTATAACATCATTACTATATACTCTATAACATTATCTTTTTAGCTGGATATTAATTTATTTTGTTAAAAATTCATCTCTTTTGTTTCGAATTAAACAAAATTGTTGAAAATTCTTCTTTTTTGGCTTAAAACTTCAACAATCTGGTAGATTTTTATTCTGTCTTGACTACAAATTCAACTATTTTGTTGAAATATTTTTTGCTTGAAATATCAACTATTGCATTTTTTTAAAGAAGTTATCTTTTTTTGTTCAAAATTATTTTTTCAATTGAATGAAATTAATGTATTTTGTTAAAAGGTCGTTTATTTTTGGTAAAAAATTATATTCTTGGTTGAAAATTCATCTCTTTGGTTTCAAATGTACCTATTTTGTTGCAAATTCGTCTTTTTTGATTGAGCTCAACTGTACGTGATTCAAAATGAAAATCTTTTTTTGTTGAAATTTCAACTTTTACCTTTTTCATTGAGAATTCATCATTTTTGATTGAAAGTGGAGCTACCTTGTTGAACATTTTTTTTGTGTTAAAGATTCATCATTTTAGTTGAAAATTCATCTCTTTCGTTTGAAAATTAACTATTTTGTTAACATTGTTTTTTTTGGTTAAACATTCATTTTTTCAACTGAAAATTTATGCATTCCATTTTTGGTTTGAAATTGATGTTCTTTAGTTAAAGATTCAACTATATGGTTGGATATTTCTATTTTTTTTCATTTGAAAATTCATGTATTTTGTTGAAGATATGTATGTTTTGGTGGAAAATTTATCCTTTTTAGTTGAAAATTTAACGTCTACTGAAAATTTTTCTGTTGGTCTAAGAATATTGTAAATCTTCTAAAAGTGGAAGTCGTAACTAGGTAAATTTAAAGAAACACTTTTAGAAAAGAATAATTAATTTTCAGCGCCAAAAAGATGAATTTCAATCTAAAATCATAAATGTTGAACAAAAAATAAATTTAAAAAAAATTTCTTAACCCAGAAAAAAATTCTACACACATTGATTAGCTTATATTTGAATCAAAACTGATTTTAACATTGAATAAAAAACATTTATTATTTTGACCAAAAAAGATTTTCAGTTTAAATAAAAAACAGTTAAATATACAACAAAAAAGACAATTCATTATATTTTGCTAAAGATATATTTTCTATCAATAAATACATATTTTCAACAAAATATATTAAACTTCAACCAAACACTTGAATATTTAACTAAAAAAGATCATTTTCAAACCAAAAATGGTGTTGTTAAATTGTTAATTATTAAAATTATTTTTCAACGTGGAAAAATAATTTTCAACAAACTAGTTTAATCTTGAAGGAAGTAGTTGAAATTTCAACCAAAAAGATGAATTTTGAACCAACAAGATGAATTTTCCACCAAAGGAAATGAATTTTCAAAAAAATACATAGCTTTAAAAAAAAATAGATGAATTTGTAACCAAACATAATTTTCAACCAAAAATGGAATACTTAAACTTTCAATTAGAAAAATTAATTTTCAACAAAATAGTTAAATTTTCAACCAAAGAGATTATTTTTCATCTGAAATGATGAATCGTCAACAGAAAAAGGAATTTTTCAAAAAGTAGTTCAACTTTCAACTAGTTGTTTAAAATTAAGACTAATTCGTTAAAAATTAATGGTTTTTGTTAAAGATCCATTTCTTTATTTAAAACTGTAATGTTTATTTGAATTATTGTTTTTTTAAATTAATTTTGTAATTGAAAATTTCAATCTTCCAGTTTTGTTACAAAATTGGTGTTTTTAAGTTAAAAATTTGTCTTTGTAGTTTGGAAATTCATCTCTTTTGGTCGGAATTTCTTCTTTTTTTTTTTTTAGTAAAATGCAATTGTTTGATTAAAGTTATTCTGTTTCCGTTAAGAATTCAACTATTTTGTTGAAAATTCCTTTTCCTTCGTCAGAAATTAATTTTTTGAATTGAAAATTCAACTATTCGATTTTGGCTTGAAAAATAATCTTTTTTAATTGAAATTTTATTTATTTGGTGAAACGTTTGATTTTTTCGTACAAAATTAATCTGGTTGGTTAAAAATTCATCTTTTTAGTTGAAAATCGAACTATTTGTTTAAAAATTTGTCTTTTTTGCTCAAAGATTCAATTACTTGGTAAGAAAGTATTTTTTTAAATGAATATTCCACCATTCCATTTTCTATGGAAAATGGTTCTTCTCTCATTATTTTTAACAGAAAGAAGACAATTTTCAACAAATCAGTTCAATTTTCAAGCAAGGAGAATTAATTTTGATCTGAAATAATCAATCTTTAACCAAAAAAATAAATTTTTAAGAAAGTATTTCAACTTTCAACCTGAGAGTTTATTTTTCAACCTCAAAAGATGAATTAAAAAATTGTAATAGTTGATATTTCAAAAAAAAAAAAAAAATTTAACAAAATACTTGAATCTACAATTGAAACCAACAAATTTTCAAACAGGCGGTTGCATTTTTAACCAAAAAAATAATGAATTTTTTCACCAAAGAAGACTAATTTTCAGTAAAATACATTAATTCTCAACCAAACTGTTGAATTATTAACTAAAAAAGGTAAGTTTTCAACAGAAAATGGTGTAGATAAATTTATAGTTAAAAATCTATTTTCACAAAAAAACAACGAATTTTGAATGAAATAAATAATTTTTTAACGATAGAAATTAATTTTTTACTAAGACGATGAATCTTTAACTAAAAAATGAATTTTTAACAAAGAAAAGACGAACTTTCTACAAAATAGTTTAATTTTGAACATGAAAATGTGAATTTTGAACCTAAAATTATTGAACTTCCAACAAAATAATAAAATTTTTAACTGAATAATAAAATTTTTTACCGAAGAGGATGAATTCTTAACCAGAAATTTAATGGTAGACTTTTCAAATGAAAAGCATGAACTTCCAACGATAAATACTGTTGTTGTTGAGGATTCAACTATTTTATTGGAAATTCGTCTTTTTTGTAGAAATTCCACTGTTTTTGAATAAAAATAAAATTCTTTTTTGGTTACAATGTGAACTATTTTGTTGAAAATTCGTCTTTTTGGTTTGAAATATAATATTTTTTCTATAAAAACTTTTTTAAATTTTGAATTAAAAACTTTTTTGTTTGCAATATCAACTATTAAGTTTTTCGTTAATCA
>CAKNYM010052268.1:189307-218312 GCA_932195095.1 Andricus curvator
CCCCCCCCCCCCCCCCCCCCCCCCCCCATCAGCCCACCCCCCCGCTTGTCAACGCGCGGGGACGTGTGAGTAAAAAAAAACTACCACAATTGGTGGCTTACTCTCTGTATTTGAATCAGTTGAAATTTTTACTGATTTCAATCATTGACTGAATTCTCTCTATACATCTGTTACTTTCCACTGATTGGATTCATTCACAGATTTAAATTAGTGTAAAATTTTAGTTTATCAAAATTTAGAGAATACTTTATGGATGGCCCATTATCCACCGAGAAAAATAAGTAGTTAGTGCTACTAACTTTTTATTAGTCAAAAATTCATTGGTTTTCATCGACTAATATAACTTAGTAACGTATTAGTTGCAAAGAATTGACAGCTACAATTATCCAAAAACGGATCATTTTTATCCGCCTCATGATAAGAATTATCTGCATTCGGATAATTTCATTTTTCAATTGTTTTCAGCGTTTTTATCTAACTTCAGAGAAAAAAGTATCTCGGGGATTTACTGTCTAACTGTATGAGGAAGTTCAATCACCGACAGATAGTTGTTTAGCATACCTAGATAGAATTCTGACAAACTAAAGTAAACTAAAAATGTATCACAACCAGAGTAAAAGCAAATTTCCCATTTGGATTCCAGAAGCTGAAAAAAAGGAATAGTGGGGACAACTATTTGAGTCAGTAAATGATGGTACTGCTGTTTGGTTAGGTGCACCTATTAGTAGTACCGATTAGGTAGACTAACAACTTCAGCTTGTCAGAGTTCTATCGAGGTATGGCAAACAACTATATGTCGGTAATTAAACTTCCTCATGCAGCTACACAGTAAATCCCCAATATACTTTTTTATCTGAAATTGAATAAAAACGCTGCAAACAATTGAAAACTGAAATTATCCAAAGGCATATACTTTTTATCATGAGGCGGATAAAAATCGTCCGTTTCTGGATAATTGTAGTTGTATTGTAGTATTATTTACTGACTAAAACAGTTGTCTCCACTATTCCTTTTTTTCAGTGTCTAGAATCCAAATGGGAAATTTGCTTTTACTCTGGTTGTGATACATTCTTTGGAGAAAAATAGATCGCGAAAATTCTTTTAGTTTTTGAAAGAATGTTCTCTCTTTAGAACTCAACTCCTCCGCATTTGGATTGTTGGATTGTTGGCATTCATTGACGTCTTTCCTTGAACGATGAAGAGTGTTTCTCACGGTGCGCAAAAGGGACCAGCTATAGAGGTAAAGCATTGTCGTGCTTAGTCGATTAGCCAGGACTTTTCCGAAAATTCAGGATGCATTATGTTCATAGCACTGGACCTATCTCGGGATCTGCATCTCGCTGTGCACACCTGCATCGTGTCGTTAGCTCGTGAGGCTATAACAATGAGTCGTGAGAGTAATTTTTCGGATACAATGTATTCCCGACTATTTTTGCAAAAAAGAAACACTTTTATATTCTTATTTCAACACTTTTTTCCTTCTGGTTTTCTTGTATTCTTGATTCCTTACGCATGATACTTAAATTTTCGGGATGTATCTCGGGGACGGTATTAAAGATGGATTTAACTCTTTTCCTATTAAGGAGATAAGGAAGTTCAGTAATTTCATTTGGTAATTTTTTTTTGGTAACTTTCATCTTGTATGGTGTCGGATAATTCCACAAACGGCGAGACATATTTCGTCAATGAGAAAAGTAATCAGCTAATTTTAAAGATTTGTAATTGTAATTGATTTTACTGGAATTTTCTCGCTATTATAAAAAACTTTTGTAAATCACATACGTTTGCGAATCATATAAGATTTTCTGTAAAATCTATAACAAAATGTTGAAACAAATTTTTTTTTTTAAAGAAGGGTTCTAGTTATAGTAAAAATTAGGGAAATGCCAAGGTGAAAAATAATTTTTCTTCGTGGATTTCTGTTTTTATTTTTGTCCATCATCCGGGGTGTCCCTTTGGGTTCGCGTTATATAGCTAAGAATAAAAATCTCTTTTCATCAAGCACCCATGCTTAGATTCAAGGAAGACCGGTCGTCGCATTGTCCCAGGGGTCCTTCCTACTTGCCTTGCTAGAGCTAGAGTTGCTAGACCAAAAGGGACCCATGGAGGTCTCGGAAGGGAGATCTCAGATCATTATGGTTGGTCAGATATCCTAAAACAAATTCCCAGCTATGAAAAATCTTTGTGATCATCAGGACAATGGGGGTTGACACCTTTTTCGATTTAACATTTTAACTGTATGGTCACCCCTCCCCCCTACTTCTAACCCTCTTCTACACCCTGCATCCATCCCTTTGTCTCTTTTATCCTTGTCTATTGAAATCCTTCAGATCTTATGAAATTCCTTGATAGCACTTAAATATGATAAAATCACTTCAAGTCTTCAAACCCTAATATCAAGTCAGTCGAAATTTGACTGATTAAATTAATCAAGTATACTTTAACTGAAAGGTAATTTCTATTGACGAAACAATCGTTCTAATAGACAAATGAGACAATATTGCTGACTGAATCAGTTGATTGAAGTGACTGATTTTCAGTCGATTGAAGTGAATGATTTGTTTGCTGTAATAAAATAGTAAAATTTGTTCGAAATGAAAATTTTTTTTTTTAACTGCAGATGTAACTATTCAATTTTCAATCAAATTTTAACTGAAACTTCAACTGTTTTGTTGCAACTCGGCGTATTTGACTGAAAAATACTTTTTAAAATGAAAATTGAATTATTTTATTTGGATTTGAAAATTCATCTTTTGCAGTTCGAAATTCAACTATTTGATAGAAAAAATATACCTATTTTGTTGAAAACTCGTTTTTATTATAGATTAATTTTTTTAATTAAAAATTTAACTATTCATATTTGGTTGCAATTGCATCTTTCTTAATTGCAGTTTTATCAAATTCCTTTTTAAAAACCGTGCAATTCCATGAAATCTAACGATATTGCCTGAAATCCCAGAAAAAATTTCAAAATACATTTCGTGATTTTAAAAGCCCTAAATATCTTTAATATTTTTAAATATTTGAAATACCATAATATTTTAAAAATCCCTTGAAACCTCTTCAAATTATTACAATTTTGTTAAAAATTTGTCTTTTTGGGAGGTAATTAATCTTCTTGATTGAAAATTTAACTGTTGAGAATTTAATTATTTTGTTGAAAATTCATTTTTTGTTGAAAAATAATGTTTCTAACGGATAATTAAACTATTCTATTTTGGATTTATTTTTTTAGAGAATTAATGTTCTTTTTTACAGAATCATCGTTTTGGTTGAAAATTCAACTATTTTGTTAAGAATAAAATTCATCTTTTTTTGGCTGAGGCTTCAACTATTTTGTTGAAAATTTCATTTTTTGACTGAAAATGCATTTTTTTAAAGGATAATTAAACTGTTCCATTTTTTGGTTAAAAATTGCTATTTTAATTAAAACTTTATTATTTTGTTTAGTTGAAAATTCATGTAATTTTTTGAAATTCTTTTGGTGTAAATTAAACTCTCTTTGATTGAAATTTAAAATTCCTTAAAATCAATCAAATCATTCTAAATTCCTTGATATTTTTTAAATCCCCTCAAAATCCATTGGACTATTTTAAAATACCTGAAATGTTTCAATTCCTTAAAAATCTTTTGAAATCCCTTGGAAATTTTTAAAGCAATTTAAAAATTCATTAGCATGTTTCAAAATAACTTAAAATCTTAAAAATCCGTTAAAATCATTTTAAATTCTTGAAATTTTGTCTTTGGTAGAAAATTAATTTCCAACTTTTTTGGTGGAACATACAACTGTTTGGATGAAGATTTATGTTTGATTGAAAATTTAACTATTCTGTTGAAATTTATTTTCTTTTTTGGTTGAGAATAATTGTTTCTAACTTATAATTAAACAATTTCATTTTTGGTTGACAATTGATATTTTCAATTGAAAATAGTTCTGTTTTAGTAAAAAATTCAAGTATTTGGTTGAAACATCAACTTTTTGTTCAAAAACTATCTGTTTTGGTCGAAGATTTAAATATTTTGTTGAAAATTCCTTTTTCTGGTGGAAAATAAATGTTTTCAACTAATAACTAAACTATTATTCTTGAATTTTGAACAAAAAGAAATAGTTTGGCACCAAAAAGACGAATTTTTAAAAATATTCATAAATTGTCAAGTGAAAAAGGTGATTGTCAACCAAAAATGGAAGAGATAACTTTCCAATTTAAAAAATCAATTTTTACCCAAAAACACATTTTTAACAAAATAGTTAAATTTTCAACCGAAGAAGTAAATTTTTAATTAAAATTATAAATCTTAAACTAAAAAAAGGAATTTGCAAAAAATTAGTTCAGTTTTGAATCAACAGAAATAATTTAGTACCAAAAACACGAATTTTTAAGATTATACATAAATTTTCAACTAAAAAAAGTAAATTTGCAAACAAAAATGAAATAGTTAAATTTCCAGTTAAAAAAATTATATTTCACGCAAAAAAACGCTTTTTCAACAAAATAGTTAAATTTTCAACCAAAGAAATTAAATTTCAACTAAAATTATGAATATTAAACTAAGAAAAGGAATTTTTATTAAATTAGTTTAATTTTAAATCAAGACGAATAATTTTCTACTTAAAAATACATTATTTAATTTAAAATTACCTCTTTTGGTGAAGGAGTTAACTATTTTGTTGAAAATTCCTTTTTTTAGTGGAGAATTAATTTTTCAAACTAATAATTAAACTATATTATTGTTGGTTGAAAAGTGCTATTTTGAATTAAAAAACTGATCTTTTTTGGGTAAAAATTTAATTATTCGATTGATAATTTATCCATTATGTTGAATCTTCATCTTTTAGTTTGAAAATTCAACCAATTTTTGGAAAGTTAAATTACTTTCTTAAAAATTCATTTGTTAGTATAAAGATTATTTATATTATTCATTCCATACACAGTTTCCTATTCTATCAAAAATGTAAAAATCAGCCCTAAAAGAGTCTTTGTGGAATTTAATCAGCTTTAATTTTTTCAAAAGAATGTCCAAATCGGATAAAAATTGTGACCAGTAGACTGATCATCAAAAAAAAAATCGTCTTGTCCCACTGTGCGGTTGGTCCAACTGTGCGGTTTTGTCCAAGTGTCTCGCAAGGGAGCAGAGTAGAGATTATTATGGTTGGTCAGATATCCCGCTTCGCATTTCGCTAAAACAAATTCCCAGCTACGAAAAATCTTTATGACCATCAGGACAATAGGGGTTGACACCTCTCTCGATTTAACTGTCGGTTCCTGTCTTCCCCCCTCCTCTGCCCCTCTGCCCCTCTTCCCCACCCTCTTCATCCACTCTGCATCCATCCTTTTGTCTCTTTTCTCCATGCCTTCTTTTATCTTCGTTTCTATATTACTTTGGTCTTTTAACCACCTTCCCCTCTCCTCTCCTCATCCACTCAGAGCACCCTTCTCTGCACCCCTCCACCCCCCTCTCCACCCCAGAGACTTATTCTTTCGGTGAATGAATGCCAAAGATGGATCGCTTCCCGCTTTATTCGTCCGGTCTTTGTTGCCAAAAATCGTAAGATTTCTACGAATTCACGCGTTTTACGAGCTCCGAGTTAACAATAACTCGAGAACCTCGTAACTCGCGGGACAAGCTTGTGTATGTATTATAATGACTACCCTTGTATCTTTGATGTCACTCTTATGCCATATAGGGATCGATCGTTTCCTTTTTTTTTCCTTTTTTTATTCTTTTTTTTCTTCCTGACCAGGTTGGTCGTCATGCCGAGGTGATATTGGACAAAGATGACTTAAAAGCTTCCTTTGTTGATCAATTTCTTGTGATGTCTTTTGGAAAATCAAAAAGACATTTCAGAGCTGGATTCTTTTATCTTCAAGAAACTTTACTGCGGATGGTAGTTAACTCCTGTTTGGATGTGTTTCATAAGCTTCACCAGCTGTTTATTTTTATCGGAATGTGAATCTTTTTGGTTGAAGATTCATCTTTTTGATTCCAAATCAAGATTAAATCAAGATTCGAAAAAAATAAATTGCGTGAAGTTTTTTTTTTCTGAAATTTTGAACCAAGTATGCCCCTTTGTTAGGGATGGTAAATTTTGACCCTCCTCCCCCTATCTTACGTACATTTTTGTTGATAACATTTTTTTTGTGAATTTGTTTAGGGTTAATTTAAAAATCAGGTAAGACGATTTAAGGAGAGGGTTGGTTTGGTGAAGTCATACGTTTTCTTATGAATGAACAAAGTACTTGAATTTTCTGCCAAAACAGATTAATTTTCAACAAAAAGTTTAATAGTTGATATGCAGTAAAGAAAAATTTTTTTCATCCGAAATGTTGAATTTTTAAGCCAAAAACAAGAACTTTCTACAAAACATTTGCATTTTTAACAAATTAATTTAATTTTCACCAAAATACAAAAATTTCTAACCAAATTTTTTGAATTTCCAATCAAGAAAGATAAATTTCCAACGAAACATATAAATTTCTAATCAAATAGTTAAATTTTTAACCAAGAAGATTGATTGTTCCGCAAAAAATATGAACTTTCAACAAATTAAATGAATTTTCAACGAAATAGTTGAATTATCAACTAAAAAATTGATATTCTATGAAACAGAGAGACAAACTTTCTACAAAAAATTTGCATTTTAAATCAAACATTGGAATTTTCAACCAAAAAGATAAATTTTCAGCCAAAAAGTTAAATTTTCTACTGAGAAAGTCGAATTTTCAACAAAATACATAAATTTCTAATCAAATAGTTGAATGTTGAACCAAACAGAACAATTTTCATCCGAAAAGATTAATTTTCTACTAAGAAAGTCGAATTTTCAACAAGAAACATAAATTTCTTATCAAATAGTTGAAATTTAACCAAGAAGATTAATTTTTAACCAAAAACTAAGAATTTTCAACAAATTACATGAATTTTCAACGAAATAGTTGAATTTTTAAAGCAAAAATTAATATTCTATAAAAACTGACGAATTTTTACAAAAATGAATCAATGTTTAACCACATTATTACATTTTGTACCAAATTGTTGAATTTTTATGACAGAAAGATAAACTTCCTACACAAAATTTGAATTTGAAATCAAATAATTGAATTTTCAACCAAAAAGATCAATTTTCAGCCAAGAAGATTAATTTTCTACTAAGAAAGTCGAATTTTCAACAAAATATACATAAATTTCTAATCGAATAGTTGAATTTTTAACCAAAAAATCAAATTTTCAACCAAGAAGATTAATTTTTTACTGAGAAAGTCAAATTTTCAACAAAATACATAAATTTCTAATCAACTAGTTGAAATTTAAACAAGAAGATTAATTTTTCACCAAAAAATATAAACTTTCAACATATTACATGAATTTTAAACCAAATAGTTGAATTCTTAACTAAAAAATTAATATTCTACAAAAACTGACGAATTTTCACAAAAATTAATCAATATTTAACTTCCTTGTTAAAATTTTTACCAAATAATTGTAGAGTTTTTATAACAGAAAGACGAAATTACTGAAAACGTCTGAATTTTAAATCAAATAATTGAATTTTTAACCAAAAAGATAAATTTTCAACCAAGAAGATTAGTTTTCTATTAGAAAAGTCGAATTTTCAACAAAATACAAATACTTCTAACCAAAATTTGTTGAATTTTCAACCAAGAAGATTATTTTCTTACCAAAAAAGACAACTTTTCAACAAAATACATAAATTTCTAATCTAATAGTTGAATTTTCAACCAATTACATGAATTTTCAAAAAAATAGTAAAATTTTCATTCAAAAAATTGATATTCTACGAAAACTGACGAATATTCACAAAAATGAATCAATTTTTAACCACATGATTAACTTTTCTACCAGAATGTTGCATTTTTATGACAAAAAGATGAATTTTCGATGCAAAACAGTCAAATTTTCAACCCAAAAATATGAAGTTTCGATGAGAAAGTTAATTTTTAACAAACCAGTTTTATTTTCAGTTGGAAACATAATTTTTAATACAAAAGGGGAATTTTTAACAAATTAGTTCAATTTTCAACCAAAGAGCTGAATTTTAAACCAGAACAAAAAAATTAATTTTTGAGAAAGTAGTTGAATTTCCAACCCAAAAGAATCAATTTTCAACAGAAAATATAATAGTTGAAATTTCAAAAAAAATTAATTTTGAAAACAATTGCTTCCAACCAAAGAAGACGAATTTTCAATAAAATATTTGAAACTTCAACTAAAAAAGAATAATTTACAAACAAACAGTTGCATCTTCAACGAAAAAAATTCATTTTCTATCAAAAAAGATTAATTTTGAAGAATATATAATAATATCATATATAAGAAAACGCATTTTTAACAAAATAGTTAAATTTTCTACCTAAGAAATTAATTTTTAACTATCTTATCTTTTTGGTTAAAAAATCAAATTTTTGGTTGAAAATTCATAATTTTTGATTAAAAATTCAATTATATTGTTGAAAATTCTTTTATTTTGTTGATAATTCATTTTTTTTTGTAGAAACTTAATCTGCTTGGTTAAAAAGTTAACTATTTGGTTAAGATTTTTACTCTTTGGTTGAAAATTAAACTATTTTGCTAAAAACTTCGTTTTTGTTTCTGGTTGAGAATTTATTTTTCTAACTGAAAATGTAACTATTTCATTTTTGGTTGAAAATTGATATTCTCAATTGAAAATTGAGTTTTTCTGGCTGTAAATTCATGTATTTTGTTAAAAATTGGACTTTTTTGGAAATTTAATCTTATTTGGCCGAGGATTCAACTATCTTAATTATTTATTTTGTCGATGGATTCAAGGTTTTGGATCTACTAGCCTAAAGAAAAATATTTAGTCTCAAGCTGTGAAAAAAATTCCCCTAAAAATTCAACTATTTTGTTGAAAGTTTAATTATTTTATTGAAAATTCAACGATTTTATCTGATTGAAGTTATCTTTGCGGTAGAATATTGAACTGTTTTGTTGAAAATTCATCTTTTTGACTTAAAAATTCCACTTTCTGGTTAAAAATTTAAATATTTTTATGAAAATTGAACGATTTGGTACAAAATTAACTTTTTTTGAAGAGAATTCGTCCTTTGGCTTCGAAATTCTACTATTTTAATTCAAAATCATTTATTTGATCAAAAATCAGTCTTTTTTGTCTTGAACAGTATTCCTCTTGGTGGACAATTCAACCTGTTGTTTGAATGTTCAACTATTTGGTTGAAAATTCGCTTTTTTTTGTAGGAATTAATTCTTCAAGTAAAAATGTGACTATTTAATTTTTTTTTGAAAAATGATATTTTTATTTGAAAATTGATCTTTTCTAGTTTCAGATTCAAATGTTTTTTGGTGAAATATCAATTTTCACATGTTTTGTTAAGAATTAATCTTTTTTTATCCAAAAGTACACAATTTTTTCAGAAAATTAAACTATTATTTGGTTCAAAATTAAACTATTTTTATACAAATTAAACTATTTTTATTCAAATTAAATTATTTAGTAGAAAATTAACTATTTTTCGAAAAATAATATTTTACGTTTAAAAATTCAACTGTATTTGTAGAGAATTCGTGCTTTTGAATGGAAAATTCATTTTTTTTTGTTAGTGCAACTGTTTCGTTAAAAATTAATGTTTTTTTGGCTTCAAAATTCAAGAATTGTTATGAAAATAGATTTATTTTATTCAAAATTAGTATTTTTTGGAAGGATATTTAAAATTTGTTTCAAAAATTTAAATGTTCGGTTGAAAATGTAACTTGATTTATGAAAATTTTTTTGTTATCAAAAATTTATTTTTTTATTTGAATATTTAACTAATTCATTTTTGATTGGAAATTTATCCTGTAGATTATAAAAATGTACCGTTTTGGTAGAAAATATATGCATTTTATTAAAACTTCGTTTTTTTGTTAGCAAATTCATCTTTCTTGTTTGTGGAAAATTCAACGGTCCTCTAAAGAATTTGTCTTTTTGGCTGGAAAATTTCACTATTTAGTTGAAACTTTAATTATTTTGTTGATAATTCTACGATTTTGTTAAAATCATCTTTTTTAGTCGAAATTTTTCTGTTTTTGGTTGTTAGTGAAACTGTTTGGTTAAAAATTATTTTTTCTTTTTTGAAGGAGAATTCGTCTTTTTAGCTTCAAAATTCAACAATTTTGTTGAAAATTAGTATTTTCTGGCAAAACATTAATCTTACTGCTGAAAAATTCATATTTTTGTTTAGGAATTTCAATGTTTGGTTAGAAGTTAATCTTTTCTAGTTGAAAATTTAACCACTTGGTTGAAAATTCGACTTTTTGAATGAGAATTGAAATTTTTTTAGAAAACTCGCTTTTTTGGCTAAAAAATTCAACATTTTGGTAGAAAATTTAACTATTAGGTTGATAATTGAATTATTTGGTTATAACCTAATAATTATTATGGAAATTGAACTATTTAGCAGAAAGTAAAACTATTTTGTTGAAAAATCATATTTTGGGATTGAAAATTTAACGGTTTTGTAGGGAATTCGTCTTTTTGACTTCATAATTCAATAATTTTGTTACAAAATAAGTTATTTTATCAAAAATAATTATTTTTTGGTAAAAGATTATTCTTTTCGGTGGACAATTCATCCTTTTTGTTTGAATATTTTACTATTTGGTTGAAAATTCGTTTTTTTGGTAGACAATTAATTTTTTTCAAATAAAAATGTAACTATTCCATTTTATGTTGAAAATAGTACTTTTGTTTGAAAATTGATATTTTCTAATTAAATATTTATCAATTCGATTGAAAATTCATGTATTTTGTTGAAAATTGGTCTTTTTTGGTCGAAAATTAATCTGCTTCGTTGAAAATCAATCCTTTTTCGTTAAAAATGTATAGTATTTGTTTGAAAATTAACCGGTTTTAGTTGGGTATTTAACAATTTTTGTTCGAATTCGTCTTTTTGGTTTGATTGAACTGTTTTTTTTTTGCAAATTAAAATTTTGTTGTTGTTTGAAATATCGACTTTTACATGTTTTGTTGAGAATTTATCTTTTCTTGTTAATACAGCAACAATTGGTAGAAAATTAAACCATTTGATTAAAAGTTTAAAAATTTGGTTGAAAATGGAACCTTTTTTATGAAAATTGAACTGCTTTCTAGAAAATTCGTCTTTTTGGCTCAAAAATTCAACAATTCAGTAGAAAATTAAACATTTGGTTAGAAATGAAACTATTTTTATGAATATTCAACTATTTTGTAGAACATTAAACTATTTGGTTGGAAATTCAACTATTTGGTTAGAAATGAAACTATTTGGTAGAAAATTAACTTTGTTAAAAAATCATGTTTTCGGTTTGAAAATTCAACTGTTTTGATAGAGAATTCGTCTTCTTGGCTTTGAAGTTTGCAAACATTGTTTTAAATTGATTTACTTGAAAATGATTCGTTTTGTTAGAACAATAATTTTATTAGTGGACAATTTATCTTTTTGTTTGAAAATTTAACTTTTTGTTTAAAAATTCATCTTTTTAGTTTTTTTTTCTGTTTAATTCAACTGAATGGAAATTCGTTTTTTGGCTTGAAAATTAAACGATTTTTTGTCAAATTTTAATCTTTTTTGTTTCGAAATTTGAATAGAAATTGAATTCCAATCATTTTGTTAACATTTTTTATTATTTTGTTGAAAATTCAACGATTTTGTAAAAATTATCTTTTTTCGTTGAAAATTCAACTGTTTTGTTAAAACTTCGTGCTTTTGGAATGAAAATTAATCTTTTACGGTTGTCTTTAGACGTCTTATGTGAACGCTCCCTAAAGTGAAATGTGAAATCATACATAATCGACCCCCTACGTTTGATCTTGTATCACTTTTTCCTTTTTCTAATTTTTAATTTTCTATTCTTGTCTCTTCCAGATGTTAATGTTTTGTATAGACTTGAGCTCACTGTGTCATAATCTTTTGCCAGGTGTGAATTTCGAGTATCGACTTTAAGCTGGAATTTTCTTTACTTTCTTACATTAAATAAAGATTCGATCTGTGAGAGAGACACGTCCATGCTTTTGTTTGCCTCGATCCCGAGAGCAGAGAAAGGAAAGTATTTGTTCAAAAGATTGTTATCGCCTTGTGTAACTAAACTTCTTGGTACGAGGGTGAATTACCGGCTCCTAATCGCCTTTCTTGATTCTTTTTTTTTTTTTTTTTTTCTTCCGATGTACCAGTTTCTTCGTTCGTTCGATGCTTTTATCTCCATTTTACTCTTACTCAGCTTCAAACAATCCTCAACAGGTATACCACCTATTTTTCCTACCCTCTTCAAAAGTGCTACATATTCTGCCTTGAAATACTGATCCAATTTCAAAAATAGATATTACTGTGGTCCAAAAAAAACTACTTTTTTTCTCCAATGGCACCCCCACAAAGTGTTCCTCTTCGAGTCAAAGAAACCCCACATTTTTTGAAGATTTAGAAAAAAAAAATATTTAGAGGTCCCCAAAATGCTTTTGTACAGAAATCGGATTTTTTATTTGTTCAGCGAATTGCGCATTAGAACGATCCGATTCTGAAGATCAATATTTTGTCTGAGTAGTATACCTGCTACAGTTCTGGGGCAGGGTTCTGTTCCGAACTGAACGATAGTAAACCAGTGACTGCTCATTTATCGACAGACGATAATGGTTCGTGTCTTGACATCAATTGGATGCTTAGAAGGAACCTACATTACCGGCTGATGGTAGGATATGAACCTACTTTACCGACTGAGGGTAATCTAGCTCCCTACTTTTTTAACTGAGGGTAATGTATATTTTAATTTACTCAGCTTCAAACAATCCTCAACAAGTATACCACCTATTTTTCCTCTCCTCTTCAAAAGTGCTACATATTCTTCCTCGAGATACTGATCCAATTTCAAAAATAGATATTACTGTGGTCCAAAAAAAAAGACTTTTTTTCTCCAATGGCACCCCCACAAAGTGTTCCTCTTGGATTCAAAGGAACCCCTCAATTTTTGTAGAGTTAGAAAAAAATATTCAGAGGCCCCTCAAATGCTTTTGTAGAGAAATCGGATTTTTTATTTAAGCGAATTGCGCATTAGAACGATCCGATTCTGAAGATCAATATTTTGTCTGAGTAGTATACCTGCTAAAATTCTGGGGCAGGGTTCTGTTCTGAACTGAACGATAGTAAACCAGTGACTGTTCATTTATCGACAGACGATAATGGTTCGTGTCTTGACATCAATAGGATGCTTAGTAGAACCTACATTCCCGGCTGATGGCAGGATCTGAACCTACTTTACCGACTGAGGGTAATCTAGGTCCCTACTTTTCCAACTAAAGGTAATGTAGATTTTACTTTTACTCAGCTTCAAACAATCCTCAACAGATATACCACCTATTTTTTCACTCATCTTCAAAAGTACTACATATTCTGCCTCGAGATACTGTTCCAATTTCAAAAATAGATATTACTGTGGTAAAAAAAAAAGACTTTTTTTCTCCAATGGCATCCCACAAAGTGTTCCTCTTCGAGCCAGAGGAACCCCTCATTTTTGATAAAGCTAGAAAAAAATATTTAGAGGTCACCCAACGGCTTTTGTACAGAAATCGGATTTTTTATTTGTTCAGCGAATTTCGCATTAGAACGATCCGATTCTGAAGATCAATATTTTGTCTGAGTAGTATACCTGGTACAGTTCTGGGGTAGGGTTCTGTTCCGAGCTAAACGACAGTAAACCAGTGACTGCTAATTTATTGGCAGACGATAATGTTTCGTGTCTTGATATCAATTGGATGCTTAGTAGGAACCTACATTACCGGCTGATGGTAGGATATGGACCTACTTTACCGACTGAGGGTAATATAGGTCCCTACTTTTCCAACTGAAGGTAATGTAGATCCACACTTCATCGACTGATGTCAATGCCGGTAGTGTAGGTTCCTCCCCTATCAACATCACGAACCATTATCGTCTGTCGGTAAATTACCCGTCACTGGTTTACTGTCGTTTAGCTCGAAACAGAAACCTGACCCCCAACTGTTCTAGGTATGCTACTTACCTGTCATGAATTTGCATTAGTTTTTGTTTGTAATTAAAAATGATTCAGTTTCAACGAATACCTAAACCTAATTTATGTAAATCCAAAACAAAAAACACTTTTTGAAGAAAATAATTTCCGGAAAATTCTACTTTTATTATTTTTTTATTACTCAGTCGAAAATTGAAATCTTCTTTGAAAATTAAACCGTTCTGTTGAAAGTTTATTTTTTTGGTCTGAGAATTAAACTCTTTGGTTAAAAATGAACCTCTTTGATGAAAATTCATATTTGCGGGTTGAGAATTCAACTGTTCTGCAGGAGATTTTCTTTTTTGTTTTGAAAATTAAACAATTTAATTAAATTTCTTTCTCTCTGACTAAAAAATTTTTTTTGCATAAAAATCCACCTCTTTTGTTAAAAATCAAACTATTTTTGGTTAAAAGTTGATTCTTCTTGGATGAAAATTTTCCTTTTTCCCTTCAAAACTCAACAATTTAATTAAAATTTTGGTTTCTATGTTGTTTGAAAAACCTCTCGTGGGTAAAAATTCAACTTTTCTGTCGAAAATTTGTCTTTTCAGTTTAAAAATTTATCTCTTTTGGTGTAACATTGATCTTTTCGGTTCAAGATGCAAGTGTTTAGTTAAACATTAATCTATTTTGGTTGAGCATTCAACTATTCTGTTGAAAATTCGTCTTTTTTGGTCAAATTCAATTGTTTTTTATTTTAAATAAAAATATTTTTTGGTTGAAATATCAACTATTTTATTTTTTGTTAAATTTTTATTTTTTCTAGTTACAAATTCAACTATTTGGTTAAATCTTCAATATCTTTTAAACTGACTCTAATTTTTCCTAAAATTTTTTTAATTTCTGTAAAATAAAAAAAATAAAATTTCGAAAATTTCTAGATACTTTTTTGACGAATATTCACAAATATTTTTTTATTTTTTCGAGAAACTTATAAAAATTATATTTCTATAACGTTGAAGCAAATAAACAAATAAGATTCAAAAATAAATAATTATTCAAAATTTGTATTTTTTATTAAAAATTACATTCTCTTCAAATCATAATTTGCGTAAATTTTATTTTCATGTCTGAAAAATCTTCTTTTTTTTTGGTTGAAAATGCAACAATTATATATTCAAACTTCGTCTTTTAGATTGAAACTGTAGCTCTTTTGGTAGAAATGTAATCTTTTTTATTAAAATTCTTCATTCAAATTTTTATTTAAATTCATTTAAAATAAAAAAAATTTTATTTTTATTATCAACTATTATATTTTTTGTTGAGAATTCATCTTTTTTGTTGAAAATTCAACTTCTAGGGTAAATGTTGAATTAATTTTTCAAAAATTAATTTTTTAAGTTAAAAATTCAATATTTTAGACCAAAATTCATCTCTTTGGTTTGAAATGTAACTATTTTTATTAAAATTCGTCTTTTTTTGGCAGAAAATTAATGCTTTTGGTTGAAAATTGAATTCTTGTTAAAAAGATTCATTAATTTGAGTTGAAAATTCATCTATTTTGTTGAAATTTCTTTTTAATTTGGTAGAAAATTAATTTTCTGGATGCAAATTTAACTATTTTTTCAAAAATTGATCTTTTTTAGATGGAAAATCAACTTTTTGTTGAAAATTTATATATTTGATCGAAATTCATAATTTTCTTAAACATTCCTTGTTTTAGAAATATTGTGTCGGTTGTGACTAACCTACGAGTTTCAATAAAAAGTATAACAACTACCACTCGACAGATATTAATGAAATTGTTGTTTTTTATTACAAATAAATTTTTTGTTGTGAAATATCAATTTTTACATATTTTGTTATGAATTCATCTTTTTTTGGTTAAAGAAAATTAGCAATTTGATATAAATTGAATTATTTTGTTAAAGGTTAGACTATTTTTGAGAAAATTGAACTGTTTAGTAAAAAATTAACTTTTTTGTTGAAAAATCATATTTTCTGTTTGAAAATTGAACTGTTTTCTAGAGAATTCGTACTTTGGATTAAAAACTCATTTTGTTGAAAATTGATTTATTTTATAGAAAATTAGTCTTTTTGATTGAAAATTTTACATGATTTATGAAAATTCTTTTTCTTTTGGTTAAAAATAAACTTTTTCGTCTAAAAATTCAACTAAAGTATTTTTGATTAGAAATTTACCCTTAAGATATTAAAAAATCAACTATTTGGTAGAAATTTTTATTTTTGATGTCAAGGTTTTTGACCAGGTAATTCCGTTAATAATTTTGATGTTAATTTTTTTGTTCTGGTCTAGGATCAATATTTTTTTGAATATTGTTTTTTTAAATTGTGAAAATTAAAATTAAAAAAAGTATCAGATCGGCAATCTGAAAGACCTGGGCTCGAATCCCAGCGGAGCAAGAGAGCATTTTTTCACAATTTAAAAAATCAATATTAAAAAAAATATTGATTCTAGACCAGTAGACAAAAAACTCAACATAAAAATTATTTGGTAGGAAATACGTATGAGGATATGAATGAGGTTTTTCAAAAATCAATTTTAGATTCACAAAAGTGGACTACACCTGGAAATGATTGCAATTGAAGATTTTGAATTAAATTTGACAACTCTATGGCTAATCTTTCTCCCAATTTTCCACGCTGAGTTCCAGTTGAAATTCATTTTACTGAATGGATCCAGAGCCAGGCTTCTATTCAGAAGTCTCGTAACAATTAGACAGGAATCAGCTGTTCCCAATTCCCATGCATGGATGAAAATCTCCAGTGATCGGTAAAACTGGTCAAAGAGAAAAGAAAAATGGATAGAAAAGCGAAGAAACTGGGAGTTTAGCTTTAGCGGTTAGCCTGAAGAAGGACCTCAACCAGGACCCAGGACAATCCGTCATTAGTAAACAAATAGTTTAGCGACCGACAGGGTCCGGCCTACATAAACTAAACAACAATAAGCCGCAGAAAAAAAAGAAATACCAGCTCTACCTCCCTCAGGACTCTCAGGAGGATCGGCACACCTGGTCGTACAACGTAGGTGTATACCTGCTGTCTTTACCCAAGAGGCTTTATCCAGTCGATTCATTCTTTCGCCTCATAGGCCCTTCCGGGTGCCCTTTCACATACGTGCATGTACACAAAATAAATAAATCACAAATTCTCTATACTAGAGCTATTGCAGCTTTTTTTAATCAGGATTTTCGATCAAATTACAATTAAATATTAACAAATGCAGTTTTTGGTAGAGTTGAATTTTTTATTTATATATATTATCAGTCACTTATTATCACTATATATTATCAGTTACGGACGCATTTTTGCAATTCAGCCAAGTGCATGATTGGGGTCCTACAACTTCAGGTGGGATCCGAACCACCAGAACCGGTTCAGAGATCGAAACCCGGATGAAATATTATTATTATTATCATTAGGTTTGTTGTTCCTGGTTTTTTGCGAACCTCTGTAATAATACTAGTGTCTGGTTTTCTGTTTTTAGGGTCCATAAATAATTATGAAGATTTTAATTTCCCCAATGTGGCCCAAAAATCTCTAAAAAACAGGGGAAATGGGGTAATTTTTCTCGAAAATAGGGGAACAATAGGCCAATCGATCTTCAACAAGAATGTTGATTTTAAATCAAGGAAGATGAATTTTCAAACAGGATAGATGACTTTTCCACCACGGAATATGAATTTTCAATTCAAATGAAGAATGGTTGATAATACCGTTGAATTTTCGACAAAAATATGATTTTTTCAATAAAATGTTTAAATTTTCAACAAATAAAAAAATTTCAATCAAATAGTAGACCTTTTAAGCAAAAAGATGGATTTTCCACCAATAAGAATAATGTTCTACCAAAAAACACGAATTTTCAACAAAATAGATCAATTTTGTGCAAAATTGTTGGATTTTAAAGCCAAACAGACGAATTGTCTACAAAACGGTTAAATTTTCAACAACAAAAAAATTATAATTTTATAACAAAAAAGTTAGTTTTTCCAAATAGTTAATTTCTCACAAAAATAGTTTAATTTTCAACCAAATAAATTAGTATTCAACTAAATTGTTGAATTTTCAATCCAAAATGAATAATTTTTTCGAAGGCAGTTCAATTTTGAACAAAAAAGTTCATTTTAAACCAAGAAAGATGAATTTTAAACCAAATATTTAAATTTTGAACCAAAAATGGAATTCCCAAACGTTCAGTTCAATAAATTAATATTCAGAAAAAAACTGATATTCGATCACAGTTGAATTGAATCAAAAAAATCGAATTTTCAACCAAATTTCAAGAAAATTAATATTCTTCTATATAGTTGATTTTTCAACTAAAAGAGGATAAATTTTCAAAGGAAATAGAATATTCAAATTTTGAGATAAAAAAACAAAAACAAAAAACGAATTTGCAACAAAAAGTTAAATTTTCAATAAAAGAGGTCAATCTAAAAAAAATTAATTTTGATCAAAGTAGTTTAACTTTCAACTGAGTAATTAAATTTTCAATCACAAAAGAAGAATTTTCCAACAATAAAATTAATATTCTACCAAAAAAATGAATTTGTAACAAAATACATCAATTTTCAACAAAATTGTTGAATTTTGTAGCCAAAAAGAAAAATTATCTAAAAAAAAGTTGAAGTTTCAAACCGAAAATATAATTTTTCAACAAAAAACTTAATTTTCAGCCATACAGCTTAACTTTCTACCAAATTCTTGAATTTTCAAGCCAAAAAGACGAATTTTCTACAAAACGCTTTAATTCTCCAAACGAAAATATTATTTTTTAACAGAAAGGTTATTTTCTACTAAATGGTTGAATTTTCTTAAAAATAATGTAATTTTGAATCAAATAGTCGAATTTTGACCGAAAACTATGGATTTTCAATAAAAAGTTTATTTTCAAACGAATGGTTTAGTTTCTTACTAAAATTTTGAATATTAATGCCTAAAAAATGAATTATTTACAAAAGACTTGAATTTTCGATAACTAAAACAAATATTTTTTAACAAAAAAGTTATTTTCTAATAAATAGTTGAAATTTCATAAAAATAGTTTAATTTTTAACGAAATTGTTGATTTTTCAACGAAAATCATGAATTTTTAACAAAATAGTTTATTTTCAAATAAATAGTTTAATTTTCAACCAAAAAATAATAATTTTCAACCAAACAGTGGAATTGAAAAGTTTTAGGCAAAAGAGACGAATTTTCAACAAAGCCGTTAAATTTTTTTCGAAATAGTTAAATTTTTAAGCCAAAAGGACGAATTTTTAATGAAGCAATTGAATTTCCGACCAAAAAAGAAGACTTTAAAAAAATAGTTGAATTTGCAACAAAATAATTAAAATTTGTAACAAAATGATTGGAATTCAATTTCTATCAAAATGGTCGAATTTCAAAACAAAGAAGATAAAAATTTGACTAAAACCCGTTTAATTCTCAAGCCCAAAAACGAATTTCCAGCCAGTTGGATTAAACCAAAAAAAAAAACGAATGTTTAAAATGAATTTGCTAATCAAAAATATATATTTTCAAAAAAATATTACATTTTCAACCAAAGAAATAAATCAACAAAGAAATTTTCACAAAGGAGTTCAACTTTCGACCAAGTAATTGAATATTTAACTAAAAAAGATGAATTTTTAAACAAAAAGTGAAATTTTCAAACAAAAAGATAAATTTTTCACTAATATAATTATTGTTCTAACAAAAAGAATAATTTTCAAGTGAATCGATTTAAAACAATTTTTTCAAACTTCAAAGCCAAGAAAACGAATTCTCTATCAAAACTGTTGAATTATCAAACCGAAAATATGACTTTTCAACAAAGTTAATGTTCTACCAAATAGTGTGATATTCGTAAAAATAGTTTTATTTCTAACCAAATAGTTGAATTTCCAACTAAGTAGTTGAATTTTCTACTAAATTGTTGAATTTTTGAGACAAAAAGACGAATTTTCTAGAAAGCAGTTCAATTTTCATAAAAAAGTTTAATTTTCAACCAAATATTAAAAAATTTTATCAAATGGTTCAATTTTCTACCAATTGTTAATTTATTAACAAGAAAAGATAAATCCTCAAGAAAACATGTAAAAATCGATATTTCAACAACAACAAAATTTAATTTGAAAAAAAAAAACAGTTCAATTAAACCAAAAAACACGAATTTAAAAAAAATGGTTAAATATCCAACTAAAACAGGGTAATTTTCAAGCAAATACTTTACATTTTCAACGAAAAAGGATTAATTTTCAACGAAAGAGATTAATTTTCGACCAAAAAAGACCAATTTTTAACAAAATACATGAATTTTCAACCGAATGGTTGAATATTCAATTAGAAAATATCATTTCTTCAAATAAAAAAATTATTATTTAACAGAAGATGGAATAGTTATATTTTTATCTGTAAACAATTAATTCTCTACCAAAAAACCGAATTTTCAACCAAATAGTGAAATATTTAAACAAAAAGGACGAATTGTCCACCGAAAAGAATAATCTTCCACCAAAAAATAATTATTTTTGATCAAATAACTTAGTTTTTAACAAAATTATTGAATTATGGAGTCAAAAAGACAAATTCTCTACAAAACAGTTACATTTTCAATCCAAAAATATGATTTTTAAAGAAAATAGTTTTTTTTTTCTTCGAAATAGTTTAACTTTCATGGAAATTAGTAGGTAATAACCAAATAGTTCAATTTTCAACCCAATAGTTTAATTTTCTAACAAAATGTTGCATTTTTTTAGCCAAAAAGTGAATTTTCTAGAAAAAGTTCAATTCTCATTCAAAAAGTTAAATCTTCAAGCAAATAGTTGAATTTTCGAACAAATAATTCAATTTTTTACCATATTGTTGATTTTTTAACCAAATGAGATGAATTCTCAATGAAGCATGTGACAATTGATACTTCACCCAAAAAATATTTTAATTAAAAAAAAAAATTTGAATTGAACCAAAAAAGACATATGTTCAACAAAATAGTTGAATACATGAATAAAACTGGTTCATTTTTCAACCAAAATGCATTGTTTAATTTCTAACTAACTGGTTAAATTTTCAACCCAAAAGTTGAATTTTCTAGCAAATTTTTGAATTTTTTAGCTAACCATACGGATTTTCTAGGAAACGGTTTAATTTTCATGAAAAAGTTCAATTTCTAACCAAATAGCTAAATTTTCAACCAAAAAAGGCGAATTACCATCAAAAACAGAAGAAAATTTTCAACAAATACATGAATTTTCAACCAAGTGTTTGAATCTTCAGCTAGAAAAGATCAACTTTTAAATAAAAATATCAGTTTTCAACCAAAAATGGAACAGTTACATTTTTAGTTGAAAAATTAGTTCTCAACGAAAAAAACAAATTTTCAATCAAATAGTCAAATTTTCAACCAAAGAGATCAATTCTCAACTAAAATGTCGAATTTTCAACCCAACAAAAATTTAATGAAAAGTGTTCAAAATTAAACCCAAATAATGGTTTTTCAACCAAGAAGATTAATTTTCTGTAAATCGAATATTTAAATTTTCAACCCTAAATTTTTAATTCCATTAATTTCCTGAGTAAACCCCCCCCCCCCCCCCCCTCTACTAATTTTGTTAATGACGCTAGAATTCAATTTTCCTAAAAAAAAGTTTGATTTTCAACCAAATATTCAAACTTTTAATCAACAACCTGAATTTTAAAACCAAATAGTTTAATTTTCTACCGAATTTTTCATTTTTCAAAGAAAAGAAATTAAATTTCAACAAAACGATAAATTTTCAACCAAGATGATTAATTTTCCACCAAAAAAGACGAATTTCCATCAAAAACAGAACAAAATTTTCAACAAATACATGAAAGTTCGACCAAGTATTTAAATCTTCAGCTAGAAAAGATCAATTTTGAAATAAAAATATCAGTTTTCAACCAAAAATGGAACAGTTACATTCTTAGTTACAAATTTAGTTCTCAACCACAAAAACGATTTTTCAATTAAATAGTTAAATTTTCAACCAAAGAAATGAATTCTCAACTAAAATGTCGAATCTTCAACCCAACAAAAATTTCATTAAAAGAGTTCAAACTTAAACCCAAATAATGATTTTTCAACCAAGAAGATTAATTTTCTGTAAATCGAATAGTTAAATTTTCAACCCTGAATTTTTAATTTTATTAATTTCCTTAGAAACCCCCCACCCCCTCTACTAATTTCGGTAATGACGATAGAATTCAATTGTCATAAAAGAGTTTGATTTTCAACCAAATATTCCAACTTTTAATCGACAACTTGAATTTTAAAACTTCAGTATTTTTACTAGTAGCATTAGTGTTAGTATTATTGCACTATGTTCATTTATTTATATACTTCGAACAATAATTAACATTTTTTTTTCAACTTCTTTTGGGTTTTGTTCTGCCATTTTCAGTTTATCTTTCTCAGTGGCAAAGTTAATTACCCAAAAAATTCGAAATCTTATACATATTGCTGAAGAATTATTGGATATTAAAAGAAACTTGGACATAATTGCGCCTTAATAGACGAGGCTATAATTTCTTGTTCTGTTTGGAAGCAGTGTCAGGAATCTGGTTTTGATTAGTTGTATTTCTTGTGAGAAGGGGACTATTATAAAAATTTAATTGTCTCTTTCACGACCCACATAATTTAACCTTCCTCTAATATCCTAAAACCTAAACCGACAAGCAGCCAAGGCCGATGTCATTCTCACCTAAGCGAGACCAATTGGTTTTAAGAATTCTCGAATTAGTTCAGTTTGAATGCGATTGGAAATGGACAGATAATCCTGAATCCATGCATGAAGGGCGTAACCTCATCATTCGTTAAGTTTTAATCAACATAAAGAAGTCACATTTTTCACTAACTTATTTTTCCCCTATTTTTGTTTGTTTGCTAAAGTTGTCTAACACGTGACACTTTTCTGGTAAAAAAATAAAAATTTTATCCGTGTGGTAGATAGGCAAGAGCATTTCTTATTACAAAGTCCTACCTTACCGACATTGAGATTGTTCGACGGCTGAAGTGGTTCGTGTCCGTGCTAAGTTTCCAGAATCTTCTCGAAGGGTTTTGATGACGTCACGCTATAATATTGCGCAATTGTGATAGCTTCAACGAAATAGTTGAATTTTCATTACCATAATTGAAGTTTCAACAAAATAGTTGAATTTTTCTCTTGTAACTGAATTTTTTAACATACAAAGATGAATTTTCAACCAAGAAAATTAATTTTCTACCAAAAGACAAATTTTCAATAAAATACACGACTTTTCGACCAAGTAAAATTTACAACTAAAAAAAGAGGCTTACAATCAAAATAAATAATTTTAAACAACCAAAAACGATTATCAACCAGTTTATATTAACGGAAACAGGAATTTTCAATGAAATAGTTGAATCCTCAAGTTAAAAAGTTGAATTTTTTAGAAAACAGCTGATTTTTAAACTGGACAGGAGAATTTTTAACAAAAAAGTTAATTTCCAATCAAGAAAGATAAATTTTTAACTAAAAAGAATGAATTTTCAACCGAAAATGGAATCTATAAATTTTTAGTTTAAAAAAATAATTTTCAAACAAAAAAAAATGAATATGATGAATTTTTAGAAAATAAGAATTGATTTCCACCCAAATAGACAAATTTTTTAAAACTACAGAATTCTCTACCAAGTAGATAAATTTTCAACATATAAAGGAAACATTTTAAACCAAAAATGGAACAGCTAAATTTTCAGATTAAAAATTTAATTTTTTAAAAGAAAAAAAGTTTCTAACAAAATATAAATCTACCCAAAATATAAATTCTTTACCAAATTATTTCATTTCCAAGCAAAAAAGATTAATTTTCTACAGCAAAGTTGATTTTCAACCCGAAAATATGAATTTTCAAAAGAAAAAAAATTGAATTTACAAACAAATTTTTGAATTTTCAACTAAAATAATGAATCTTCAACCAAAAAAATGCATTTTTCACAAAGTAGTTTAACTTTCAACCCAATATTTTATTTTTTTACCAAATAACTGAATTTTTAACGTAAAAATATGAGTTTTCAACTGAGAAGATTAGTTTTCTACGAAAAGACGAATTGTGAATTAAATACATTAATTTGAAAAAACATAGTTTAATTTTCAAATAAAAAAAATAGGTTTGAAAGAAAAAAGGGATTAGTTAAATTTGCAGTTGTAAAAACTAATTTTTAGCAACAAAACAAATTATGAACCAGTTGAATTCAACGAAAAAATACGAATTTGCAAGAAAATAGTTGAATCCTCAACCAAATAGATGAATTTTGAACTTAAGTTTGAAAAACTGATTTTCAACCAAAATTAAAACAAATATGATTAATTTTCAACAAAGAAGAGTTATTTTCCTCCTAAATAGAAATTTTGTAAACAAAATACATGAATTCTCTACGAAATAAATGAATGAAAACTTATGAAAGAAAACTATTGAACCAAAGAAGGAATTGCTAAATTTCCAGATTAACAAATTAATTTTTACAAAAAAAATATTTTCTAACAAAATAGTTAAATTTTCAATGAGCGATATTAATTTTCTACTCAAATAGATGAATTTTCAACAAAATAGTCCATTTTTTAAGCTAAAAAGTCAAATGTTTTAGAAAACAGTCGATTTTTAACCAGCAAAAAAAGAATTTTCAAAAACCAAGTTAATTTTTAATTAAAAAAGAAGAATTTTAAACGAAATGGTTACATTTTTAACTAAAAAAGCTGAATTTTCTAATGCTACTACTTGGTTTAAAGTTAAGCTGCATTTAAAAATTTTATTTTATTTTTTGGTCGAAGATTCATAATTTTAGTTGAAAGTTTATATTTTTGGGTCGAAAATTCAACTATTTTGTAGAAAATTAAACATTTTGTTAAAAATTAACCTGCTTTTATGAAAATTTAAATATATTGTAGAAAATTAACTTTTCTGATAAAAAATTATATTTTCGGGTTGAAAATTAAATTCTTTTGTCGATATTTCGTCTTTTTGGCTTCAAAATTAAACAAATTTGTTTAAAATTGATGTATTTTGTGGAATTGTTTTTTTTTATGAACCTTATTTTTTAGAGGAAAATTGATCTTTTATGGTATTAAATAAAAAAGGTGAATTTTCAACTGCTACTACTTGGTTTAAAGTTAAGCTACATTTAAAAATTTTATTTTCTTTTTTGTTCGAAGATTCATAATTTTAGTTGAAAGTTTATATTTTTGGGTAAAAAATTCAACTATTTTGTAGAAAATTCAATATTTGGTTAACAATTAACCTATTTTTATAAAAATTTAAATATATTGTAGAAAATTAACTTTTCTGATAAAAAATTATATTTTCGGGTTGAAAATTCAATTCTTTCGTAGATATTTCGCCTTTTTGGCTTCAAAATTAAACAAATTTGTTTAAAATTGATGTATATCGTAGAAAATCAAACTATTTGGTTGAAAATTAAACTATTTTGTAGAAAATTAACTTAATTGATGAAAAATTATATTTTCGTGTTGAAAATCAAACTCTTTTGTAGATATTTCGTCTCTTTAGTTTCAAAATTCAAAAAATTTGATGTATTTTGTTGAATTTTTTTTTTAATGCACATTAATTTTTTTGGTCTTTTTTCGCTGAATTTAATTGAACAAAGTTCGTTCTTTTTGTTGTAAGTAAATTTTTTAAACTAAAAATTTGACGATTCAATTTTTCATTCAAGAAAATATATTTTTTAGTAGAAAATTCAACTATTTTGTTAAAAATTCGAATTATGGTGAAAAATGTAACTGGTTTTGGTTGAATACATTTTTTTTAAATGAATGAATGTTGGAAATCGAACTATTTTGATAAAGCCATCGTTTCTACTCGAAAATGCAACTGCTTGTTAAAAATTCATCCTTTTGGATTGAAAATTCACCTTTTATGATAGAAAAGTCATCTTTCTTCGTTGAAAAATATCTTTCTTGGTTGAAAATGCACTTTTTGAAAAAAATTGAACTGTCCTTTAAAAAATTCGACTTTCTGGTTTGAAAATTTCACTATTTGGTTTAAATTTCAATTATTTTGTGAAAAACTCGTATTTTGGTAGAAAATTCAACTGGTTTTGGTTGAATTAATTTTTTTTTTAATCAACAATGTGGTTTATAAAGTATCTTTTTAGGTTGAAAATTAAACTATTTTGATAAAGTCATCGGGTTTAATCGAAAATTAGACTGATTTGTTAAAAATTCATTCTTTTGGATTGAAAATTCACCTTTCGTGATAGAAAAGTCATCTTTCTTGGTTGAAAAGGAACTTTAAAAAAAATTGAACTGTCCTTTAAAAAATTCGACTTTCTGGCTTGAAAATTTCACTATTTGGTTAAAAGTTCAACTATTTTGTGAAAAATTCGTATTTTGGCAGAAAATTCAACTGGTTTTGGTTGAATTGAAAATTTTTTTTTTGAAAAATTAACAATGTGGTTTAAAAAGTATCTTTTCAGGTTGAAAATCAAACTATTTTGATAAATTCATCTTTCTTCGTTGAAAAATATCTTTCTTGATGGAAAATAAACTTTCTTGTTAAAAATTTAACTGTTTTGGAAAAAATTTGACTCTCTGGTTCGAAAATTTCACCATTCGGTTAAAAATTCAACTATTTTGTGAAAAATTCTTCTCTTTTGTTTGAAAATTCAACTATTTCGTTGAAAATTAATTAAATTTAAAAGAATGTATTCCCCTCTTATTCTTCTCTTTTCTTGAAAAATCACCCTACCCATCCTGTTTTGAGAGAATTTTGGGCTACGTTACTTTCCCGCCCCCCCCCGGGGGCACCACACCCCCCCCGCCACCGCGGGGGGGGGGGGGTCAAAACATCCGAAAATTGATAACATACTTTGGACTGTCCCTAGTGTGAAGGCTGTTATCAATAAAAAATTGTTTAGCTTTTTCTTGTGGACACAGAAAAAACTGGGGGTTCTATTAGAACCAATGTTTGGTTCCAAAGTTCAAAAGGTTCAAAAGGAACCTCTCTCGCTGAAAAGGAACCGAAAATGATAAATGGTTTCTAAATGAACCCAAAGTATGGATTCAAATGGTTCTAATAGAGCCCTTTTGATACTTCTGCCCTGATTCACTTCAAAGACTTTACAAGTTAATGATGCACATTTTGCTTTATAATTTGAATTACATAATATTGCACTGGAAAACATTTAATAAAGAAACTAAAATAATAGATATTAGTCATTCTTGAAAGAAAGATATCGCACATGAAATGTGACAGTTTTTGAGGTTAAGTTGAAAATCCGATGTTTTCCACCGCGCATGCACAAGAAGCGCGGGACTATTTAAAATGATATAATATACACTTGCAATATTAGGTTAATATTACATTTTGTGAAGAAGCTAGGTATTTCTATAATTCATTTTTTTTAAAAGGATAAAAAACGTTTGTTAAGATTTATCTGTATAACTATTCATAGTATTTATTGATTTTAAATGGGCCCGCGCTTTTCGGCACATGCGCGGTTGAAAACGTCGGCACCCGCCGATGGCCATCTATCGGATATGAACGAACTAAAAAGGAAGCCTTAATAAGAGTTCCTTTAGAGCCTAAGTTCTAAATGATCCCAAGTTTTATATGAGCCGCAACATTACTGATCCCTCTGTTTTTTCTGTGGAAGGGGTGAAAAGTCCGAAATTCGAAACATTTTAGGCCCAGCCACGTGCTGCAAACCTGATAGGTCCTTTTTTAAAATGTGTAATTTTTTTCTGTTATAATTAGAGCCGGTCTCCTTTGATTTCGTAAATCCTAGAAGAGAAAGTGGTCCGCTGGTGATTATCTTGAAGAGACTCCATCACCCCATATAGAGGAGAGGAGAGGAGACGAGAGGAGAGGAGAGGTGAGGGTGGTCGACGTCGACTATCCTAGTATGTGGCGATGTAGCATTATTTAATTGCTCTTCCGTTGTTTTTTGGTCGCCAGATAATTTGTGTACCTGGCGGCGCTCTCACTCTCTCGAATTTGTAACATCTTGGTATAGAGGGATAGGCTATAGGATTACTCAGAGAGCGGCCAGCCTTCTCCTAATTGCGCGTAATTACCTATGGAGGCCAATTAGCTCGGATTGGTCGGACGATCCGCGACTAGCCCCAGGACCGCGAGACTCGGATATTCCTTCACTCGCCCCAGGTAAACTCATGCGAAACTGCCCAAGATTCTCTTCTTTCCTTCTTTTCTTCTTTCTTCCGACTAAGACCAAGGAGTCCATCTTCTTCTCCCTCATCTCACCTTCTCAACATCTTTCCTCATACTCTTTAGCTATTTAGCTCTTTCACCATTTTTCTCCATCCCTCTTCCACTCCAGGGATTATCGTCTCTTGTCGGAAATCTCAAATCAAGCATCCGGTCTTCGTACAACAAGAATTTTCCCTCGAATAATTTTATAGCAATGTTGAATTGAAATAATTGACGAGTCGAACCTCGGGGTAATTTCAGTTCTTGTACGCATTCTCTCATTTCGAGGAAGTAATATCGGTAAATTTTTTAAAATAATTTTGGACGAGAGATGATTTTTATTATCAAAGCTACAAAAAGCAAAAGAACTGCCGGGGTTTGATTTCTTGAGAGAAAAATTAACAGTAATAATCTGCGAAATCATTTATTCATTCTTAGTTGAGGTTGCTACACACACTCATCAATTCGGTAGTCAAAGAGAACCAGACACGGACACATTTTCACTTTGGCGGAGAAATCAAACATTTCTGCGAGGTGATTAGAAACCAGAGTGAAAATCCTAATCCCTAAGATCAACGTTAAGGCTCACCCCTCAGGATTGAGGCTCTTTCTAAAAAAGAATATTCCGGATTTAGATTTCATATTGAGGAAGTTGAAAAATTAAGGCTACCTATTTTAAAAACTTCCTCTCCTCCCTTTTTTTCGTCACTGATTGCAAAGGATTGCATGAGACTGCATACGATTGCATGCGACTGCATACGATCGCATGAGACTGCATACGATTGCATGAGACTGCATACGATTGCATGAGACT
>CAKNYM010052268.1:218322-238628 GCA_932195095.1 Andricus curvator
GATTGCATGAGACTGCATACGATTGCATGAGACTGCATACGATTGCAGGAGACTGCATACGATTGCCAGTGTTCTAAAGAGTTTAAGTGCTCGGAGAAATTCTCACGAGCAGAAGAATATGCTCGACTTTTATGTCTTTTGAAAATTTAATAAGCATTCATGAGCATTTTGAGTTAGGATTTGAAAAATCGTATTTTCTACTTTTATTAATAATAATTACATTATTTAAATTTGGCGGGGAAATGCATCGTTTCAAATTGAAAAGGGCGCTAAATTTGAATGATAAAATAAGTCAAAGTAATAGAAAACATATTATTCGCATTAAACAGTGCCTTATATTTCTTAATTTTTCTAGGTAGAAAGCCAACCATACACCTAGAAAATTAATAATGTTAATACAATATAAATTTTGTTTCTAAATATATTTAAAACACTTTTCAGTTGTGTTTTCAAGTCAAAAAGATAGATTTCCAACCAAAGAAATGAATTTTCAACTGAAATGATGAATCTTAATCCAAAAATATGAATTTTTAACCAAATAGTTAGTTGAATTTTCAACCCAAAAGATTAATTTTCTAACAAAGAAGACTCATTTTCAATAAAGTTAATGAATTTTTATCTAACAAAAAATCAATTTTCAACCAAAATTAGAATAGTTAAAATGTCAGAAAAATAAATGTGCAACCAAAAAAAGAATGAATTAAAAAAAAATATAGTTTTTTCAAAACAAAAAAAATAATTTTTTAACCAAAAACAGAAGAATTCAATTTTCAGTAAAGATCAATTTCAATTTCCAACCATAAAAATTAATTATCAACAAAAGAACTCAATTTAAAACTAATGAAGATAAATTTAAAAACCAAAGATATAATATTTCAATTTGCAGTTAGCGATGTAATTGAAAAAAAACTAGTTTCCAGCCAAATTAATTATTTATCAACTAAAAACATAAATTTTGAAGCGAAAATGGAATAGATATATCTTCAGTTAATAAATTAATTTTCAACTAAAAAAAAAGGAATTTTCAACCAAAGAAATTATTTTTTAATCACAATGATGAATTTTCTACCAAAAATAGAATATCATATTATAATATTGTTATTAATTATCAAATATTATTATATATAATAAATATTATACGATAAATGAAATTATTGAATAAATATATTATAAATATCATAAATATCAATTATTATTATTAATTATAGTATTATAATATTATTTTTACTAAACAGATAATTTTTTTACAAGAAAGATCAATTAATTTAAAAGATTAATTAAAAAGATCAATTTTCCATGAAAAATTGAATAATTAACGTGAATTTCCAACTAAAATGATGAATCATCAACTAAACAAAATTTAAATTTTAACCAAATACATGAATTTCAAACTAAAAAGATAAATTTTCTACCAAAAATAAATTAGGATAATTTTCATTTAGTAAAATAAATCTTTAAAAAATCTTTGAAAATGTAGTAAAACAAAAAACAAACGAATTTTCAAACAAAGAAATTAATTTTTAACCAAAAAGATGAAATTTCAACTAATGAGAGTACTCTTTTACCAAAAAAACAAACGGATTTTCAAAAAATAGTTAAATTTTCACCGAAAACAGATACATTTTGAACTAAAAATAGAATACTTAAATTTTCAGTAAAAAAAAAATTAATTTTTAATAACATTCAAGTAAATTTTCAAAAAAATAGTATAATTTTCAACCAAGAAGATTAAATTTCTATCAAAAAATATCAATTTTCGACAAAAAATGGAAGTTATATTTCCAGTTAAAAAAATTAATTCTAAATTAAAAAAATCTCATTTTCAACCAAAAAGATCAATTTTCAAATTTTAAACCAATAAGATGAATTTTCAACCAAATATTTGAATTTTTTAAGGAGTTTCTGAACAATAGATGGGGGTTTCCACCAAAATGATGAAACATCACCAAAAGAATGATTTTTAAACCAAAAACAGAAGAATTAAATTTTCAGTTAAGACAATCAATTTTTAACAAAAAAAATGAATTCTCAACAAAATAATTCAATTTTGAACTAAAAAAGATTAATTTAAAAACCAAAAATATAATATTTCAATTTGCAGTTAGAAAAGTAAATTTAAAAAAAAACGAGTTTTCAGCAAAATTAATTATTTATCTACTAAAAATATAAATTTTTAAGCGAAAATGGAATAGTTATATCTTCAGTTAAAAAATTAATTTTCAACTAAAAAGGAAGGAATTTTTAACCGAAGAAATTATTTTTTAATCACAATGATGAATTTTCAACCAAAAATATAGAATTTTGTCCAAATAGTGGATTTTTCAATTCAAAAGTTGAATTTTCTATCAACAAAAAAAAAACGAATTTTCAACTAAACATTTTTTTTCAATGAAAGAAATGAATTCTTAACGGAAAATAGAATAGTTTAATTTTTTACTAAACAGATAATTGTTTTACAAGAAAGATCAATTAATTTAAAAAATTAATCAAAAAGATCAATTTTGCACAAAAAATGGAATAATTAAAGTGAATTTTCAACTAAAATGATGAATTTTCAACTAAACAAAATTGAATTTTTAACCAAATACATGAATTGCAAACTAAAGAGATATATTTTCTACCAAAAATAAAGTGAGATAATTTTCAGATTGTAAAAGAAATTTGCAAATAAAAAACAAACGAATTTTCAAGTAGAGAAATTAATTTTTAACCAAAAAAATGAAATTTCAACTAATGAGAGTACTCATTTACCAAAAAAACGAACGGATTATCAACAAATAGTTAAATTTTCACCGAAAAAAGATAAATTTTCAACTAAAAATAGAATAGGTAAATTTCCAGTAAAAAAAATTAATTTTCAATAAAATTCAAGTAAATTTTCAACAAAATAGTATAATTTTCAACCAAGAAGATTAAATTTCTATCAAAAAATATCAATTTTCGACAAAAAATGGAAGTTATATTTCCAGTTAAAAAAATTAATCCTAAATAAAAAAAATCTCATTTTCAACCAAAAAGATCAATTTTCAAAAGTTTAACCAATAAGATGAATTTTTAACAAAGTACATGAATTTTAAATCAAATATTTGAATTTTTAAAGGAATTTCCACCCAAAATGATGAATTAAGTCACCAAGAAGATTAAATATTCTCCCGCAAAATTCGAGTTTTCAATAAAATACAGGAATTTTAAACCAGATATTTGAATTTTCAACTTAAGAAGATAAATTTGGAATCAAATATGTACGAGTTAAATTTTCAGTTATGACAATTAATTCTCATCTAGAATACATAATTTTCAACAAAATAATTAAATTTTGAACAAAAGAAGTGGGGTTAAACTAAAATGATGAAACATCACCAAATAAATGAATTTTTAACAAAGTAGTTGAATTTTCTACTAAAAAAGATGAATTTTCAAGGAAAAACGTGATATATTATTTTTTAACCACAAATCGGATTTTAATTTTATACCAAAAATAGTTGAATTCAATAAAAAAAGATGAATTTTCAACAAAATAGTTTAAATCCTCAACCAAAACAAATTAATTTTCAACCAAATATTTGCGATTTTCAACCATAATAATACAATTAATTTCAACTGTAATTTATCGAAAATTCCCTAACTCTGTCCCTGACATTCCCAGACTTTCGGGAATTACCTGACCTGTAGCATCTCTGTAATTTAAAAAAAAGTATATGTTTATTTCATTCTAGAATTTTTTGGTAAAAATATATGTATTAATTATGATATATATTTGTTTAAACAATGAATGCTTTAAATTCTCTTTAATGCTCTATAAATGCTCTGCTCGACCTTAAATGCTGAGCATAGTCTCGAGAGCATTTGCTCAACATAAATTTTTGAGCATTTAATAACTCTACACATACAGCAAATGCTTATAAAAAAACTAAAAGAAAACTATTATAAATGCTTTCATATTGTGATTTGATAATAATAAAAATAAAAAGAATGAAATGAAGTACTATAATAGTTTATTTTTATTTTTTTATAAGCATTTGCTGTATGAGCACCGAAACGTTGGTAAATATTACAAATGCTTTCAGATTGTGATTTGATAATAATAAAAATAAAAAAGACGAAAGAAATAAAAAAGAGAAGGAAGGGGATTTGTTTGGTTGCATCCTCATTTTTCTTTCCTCTTTTTTATTTTTGTCCAAAGTAACAAATTTTTTTGTTCTCACAAATTGCAATAGGAGCATTTTGTGGTGGTTGGCCAAATTTGATTGTTGGATTCTTGTTTTATTTTCAGGAATTCTATACATTAGAAAAATTAACAGTAATAATCTATGACATTAATTATTCATTCTTAGTTGAAAATACTGCTACTAAGTACATAGGATGTATTCACTACGGGTGTATTTATTTGAGCTCATTTTATGAGCATTTTGCTTCCTCAAAGGTATCAAATGAATTTTCATCCTCATAGAAAATGGTTTTTCCATAACAAAAAAAAAAAAGGATACTTACAATATTTTGCAAGCTTATACTTCTGTCTCACCGAAATTCTTATTTTCCGAAAATCAGATCCCACCAAAATGTCAATTGCTATAATTAACACCTTTTAAACTTACGGTAGTGTTATATCCTAAATTAAAACCAAAGTCTTCTTCATAGAAAAAATGTAATTTTTTTTTAAACTTTCCAAGTAGCTATTGATTAATCAAAAATAGTCATCGAAAGTTCGTCAATAGATCAACCCAAGTGTCTCAAAGACGCGAACAATTAAATAAAATCCTGTACTATTTTCCCAATATCAAAAGAAAATCTTCTTATAAACAAGGTGAATAATTTTGTTAAAAAATTTAAAAACAATATTGGTAGGTTATGGTAAGTCATAAAAGGTTCTTGATTTGGACAATCGATGCGTCTGCAAGACGTGAACAAATATATCATATAAATTATTGTTGTATTATCCATATTAAAAAAATTTTCTCATATAAACAAAATAAACAATATATTTTTTAAATTTATAAATCGGCAGTGCTAGATCATAAGTACGCGTCTCGAAGACGCGAACCAATATTTCAGATACAGTACTGTAGTATTCCTAACGTGAACAAAGTTTTTGTGATATAAATAGGATACTCAAATTTTGTTGAAACTTCATAAATCGGTAATTGTGGGTCATAAAAGGTTCAACAATAGGTCGATCGATGAGTCTCAAAGACGCGAAAAAATATGCTAGATCGTGTTGTTGTATTTTGAATACCAAAAAAAGTTCTACTCATATAAACACGGTGAAATTTTTGTTTGAAATCTCTAAACGCAAAAAAAATACTTCTAAATGGCCGATCTAGCTCAAAATCCAGCAGACCTGGATTGCTCTTTTTCTTTTTGAGAATTATATTTCACAATTTAGGTGATTACAAAACTCCCTCTATGAGGAAGCAAAAATTTCTTTGGTTGCAAATGTAACTATTTCATAGGAAATTCATTGTTTTTTTAATGATGATTAATTTTCTCAACTGAAAAATTACCTATTCCAGTATCGATTAGAAGGTTATCCTTTTTAGTTTAAAATTTAATTATTCTCTTAAAAGTTCATCTAATTCGATAAAAATTCGTTCTTTTTAGTAGAAAATTAATCTTCTTAGTTGGAAATTTATCTTTTTTGGTTAAGAAGTTAACTACTTGGTTGACATTTATACTAATTTGTGAAAAATCCAAATTTATGGTTGAGGATTCATTATTTTAGTAAAAAATGCATCTTTGATTAAAAATCCAACTATTTTCCGTTTAAAGTTAATTCTTTTTGGTTGAAAAGTCTACTATCATATTTTTTGTTGAGAACTTATATTTTGTGTTCTAACATCTTGAAAGAAAAATCAACAATAATAATTGACGACTTCATTTATCCATTCCTAGTTAAAAATTCATTTTTTAATTTACAATTATATTTCTTAACTGAAAATTTAACTATTCCACTTTTTGTTGAAAATTTATCCTTTTCAAATTAAAACTATTTTTTTTTCTAAATCTCATGTAATTCGTTCATTTTTCAATGTACAATTATATTTGTTAACTGAAAATTTCACTATTTCAATTTTTGTTGCAAAGGACCCCGCACAAAATGTATTGAAAAAAGGTCTCGGTGGATTTTGATAATTTTTTTATATTTTGTAGAACATGACCCCCCGCACAAAAAATCATAATGACAAAACCCCGAAAAATGGACAGATTTTCATCTGCACCGCGCCAAAAGTACCCTTTCAGACCAGCATTCACGCTACATAGAAGCTATTGGCGCGAAGCTCACTGAAAACACTTAGCACTCAGTAACTGTGACATTTTGTAGGTCATGGCCCCCCGAACAAAAAATCCTTGTGACAAAACCCCGAAAAATGGACAGATTTTCGTCCGCACCGCGCCAAAGGTACCCTTTTAGAGCAGCATTCACGCTACATGAAGGCTACTGGCGCTACGCTCACTGGAAACACTTAGCACTTTGTAACTGTGACATTTTGTAGATTTTGTAGATCCTTTTTTCGGGGTTTTGTCAGAAGAATTTTTTTTTCGCGGGGCCATGATCTACAAAATGTCACAGTTACAAAGTGTTAAGTGTTTCCAGTGAGCGTAGCGCCAGTAGCCTCCATGTAGCGTCAATGCTGGTCTAAAAGGGTACCTTTTGCGCGGTGCAGACGAAAATCTGTCCATTTCTCGGGGTTTTGTCATTATGATTTTTTGTTCGGGGGGTCATGTTCTACAAAATATCAAAAAATTATCAAAATCCACCGAGACCTTTTTTCAATACATTTTGGGCGGGGTCCTTTATAATTTTCAGATTAAAATTGACTTTTTTTCCTAATTCCATGTAATTCCTTAAAAATTCTTTTTTTTTTTTACTAGAAAATTGACTATTAAACTGACTATTTCACTATTCCACTTTTGGCTGAAGGTTTATCCTTTTTAGATTAAAATGGACTTTTTTTGTTGAAATTTTATATAATTCGTTAAAAATTCGTCTTTTTTACTAAAAATTTAATCTTGTTGGTAGAAAAATCAATTCTTTCCTAACAAAAAATGCAAATGTTTTATGGTTAAATTTTGATCTCCGTTTGAGTTTTAGTTAAAAATTAAACTGCTTTCTAAAAATTTGTCATTTTGGAATGAAAATTCATTTTTTAAATCAGAAAAGTCGCATATTTCTGGGTTGAAAATGAACTTTTTTGTTGGAAACTCACAGTCTTCTAAAAAATTCTTCTTCTTGGCTGGAACATTAAATTTTTTTTTCAAAAGTTCAAGTCTGTTAATGGTAGTCTTTCATAACCAAATTTACGATTAATTTGATAAATTTATTAGTAGTTTCATCAAAGTTCTCCTAGTTTCATTCTTTTTTTGAAAACAAAACATACTTTTTTATTAATCTCAAATTTTTTTAGCGATACCCGATGAATTTTGTACTTAATCAAAATTAAATTTTGATCTTAAATTTTTTTTTAAATGTATTATAATTTATTGAAATTAAATGTATCTATTTTTTTTTAATTTTTTGTTTAAATGCCTTAAGGACTTTTTTGAAAAAACCAATTTTCAGAAATATGAGATTGCTTGGATTATTACCACAAAATATAGAAAAAAAAATGGTTTTTGGTTCCTACGAAAATTTTCCTCTGACTTAAAATGACTTTCTTCATTTTGAAGTTACTTTTGGATAAATAAAAAAAAATTATGCAAAAGAACCGGTTTCTTTAATACAAGAGAAATATTTTTTTTAATGTATAGTCTTACGGTATCGTATTGCTATCCTTATCTAACGGGTGTCCGTTTCTCATCCAAAAAAGAAGAAAAAAAGATCCTTAACGAAGTTTTCCAACTCCACAACCCCTAACGAGATTAGTACGTTACTAGGTTTCATGACCCTACTCGCTAAAGAAACTTTCAGAGATCAGATCCTCCAGAATGTGCGTAACCGTTTTCCCAAAAAAAATCATCTGTTCAGTTAATTTTAGAAAAACTGCACTTATCACTTTTACAAGATGTCTACTTAAATCGTGGAAGAAAATGCAAGGCATTACATAATTATGCCTGAAGCAGAAGACATGGTGACTTTGTGAAGCTATTCACCTCAGGTGATTGCTAGAGAGATTGATCAGCGAACTGGGTCAAGACAGCGTTGTGGAACAAACGTGTTGTTTAAATAAGCAACACGGGTATTCTAAATTAATCTGAAAATTAAAATTCATCTTCTTGTATTGAAAATTCTAATACTCGGTTGAAACTCGACTTTCATTGTTAAATTTTTTTCATGATTCACCTCTTTCCCTGGTGGAAAAATTTTTACAAAAAAGTACAGGAAACTAGAACTGTTTTCGCAGGAATCTACAAATAAATATAATAAATTATACAACCAAAATTACAGGAAAGTACAACTTTTTTCTATTTTTGAGACGATTTTTGTACTTTTTTTGTATTTTTTCGTACATTATTCTATTTTATTGTAGTCTAATTTTCTACAAGAATTTACAAGTACGAATTTTACAACTACTAATTAATATTTTAATTTGAAGTTATAAAAACTGAACCGAAAATTAAAATATTCAAAGTAAAACACTTTTAAATTTTAAAAATTTGAAAACTAAAGCTTAAAGAATGTTAATTCAAACGCACAATTATTTTCATGTATAAAATGAAAGCTTTTAAAACTTTTCAAGTGAAAATTTCTTGATGAAAAGCCGTTAAACTGCAAATTTTTTAATTTGAACTTTTATAGATTGTAGAAAAATATTTAAAAAAATAGAAATCCACGCTATCATTTTCAATGCTGTGAATTGAAGAATGAATCAAAAAATTTATAAATTTTTCAAAATTACATATATCATTTTAAGCAATTTTAAGATAGAAATATTAATTTATACATTGAAATTTGTGATGAAATCTTTTTAAATATTCTCTCAAAAATTTGTTTAAAACAAAGGATTTAAAAATTTTCCAGGAATCTGATAATAATTTTATTATCTTGGAACCCGAATTTTTCCTACAATTTTTTGAAAATCCTGTAAAAATAGTAGTAAAGTTCTTTTAAAATTAATTTTCCAACAAAAAAAAAGAGATTGTTAGTTTTTCTAGGAATTTTGGTACAAATTTTCATTCATTTAAAACCTTTCAAAATTCATAAAAAGCTTATAAATTTTGTGTTCGGCATCTTCAAAAATCGAAATTGTCTTTTAAATGTTTTGAAATCTTTTCACGTTTTAAATTATTTTGGAATCTTTTCAAAACTTCGAAATATATTTTATACTTATTCGATTATTTTTGAAATTATTAATTGTTCAATTGTCATTTAGCATTCGAAATTTTTTTAAATCTTTTTGAATATTCTCTTAAAATTAATTTTTCAAAATAAAAAATTATTTTAAATTTTCCCAGAAAAATTAAGAAATTTTTTATGTTCTTAAAACCTTTAAAGATTCTTAAAAAGCTTTAAAATTGTTTGAAACTTTTAAACTGCAAAATTTTAACTTTTATACTTTTAATTTATAAATTTTCAAAGTTATATCATTTTAAGCAATTTTAAGCTAGAAACATTAATTTATACATTAAAATTTGTTTTGAAGTCTTTTCAAATATTCTTTCAGAAATTTGTTAAAAAAAACTAATTTAAAAAATGTCCAGGAATCTAATAATAATATTATTATCTTGGAACTCGAATTTTTCCTATAATTTTTTAAAAATCCTGCAAAAATAAAAAAAAACTACAAAAAATTACAGTTGTAGAAATGTTGTGATTTCTTGTAAAAATTTTTTCCACCAGGGTGTATCTTTTTTCTGAGTGTAAGTGTTGTGGTGTTATGGTGGTGCGATGCATCAGAGCATCCCAACTCTTTATTGCTATAGCACAATTAAGGAGCAATTTTAAGCCTAATGGCCGCCAATCGGGCCGCACAGAAAACCCGCAGACCTCTTCGGCGAGTCTCTAATAACCAACCAAATTCACGGGTCAAGCTTGGCTTTAATCTAGTTTTCTTCTACAGGGAATCGTTACCACCCTCTTGTTTTCGCTGTCTCCAATGAACCCACAGACGCAAAATAATCAAGATACCAATCTTCATAGGCTCCCTATAAACTTTTTTTTATTTCTCTAGTTAGCTTAAAATAGTTTATCGATACACAAGAGGCTGATTTTTTTGTGCTTATTTTTTGAATTCAACTTGGCACCCCTAAAAATTGTTCCTTTTGCCGAGAGAATGACCTCTGATTTGTTTCAGAATTTAAAAAAAATATTTAGAGGTCACTCAAGGTCATTTTAGGTCAAAAATGCTCATTCCTAATTAAATTGACGCTATTCATTGGTTATTCATTTCTGGCGCGTATGCATTGTGTTCTCTACAATTCAATATTGCACTCAAATTTTTTCAGATTTTTACAATGACATTCATAGGTGCCTCAAGGTCATTTTCTTAATGAAATGTTGATTCAATGAAACGTTCTCTAGTTTTTTTTCTATAGAGAAGCAGTACCAATTTATTCATTTCGGAAAAAAAAAATTAGTCAAGCTGTTTGATGAATTTTTGTCCTATCATTTGAAGGACAGTCAAGGTCATTTCGAAAAAAATGAGCTTTTTGTAAATTGTGATCATGAAAAAACAGCGCTAACACTTGTATACTAGATGGTACTTTATCGCCAACTGAGTTTTCCTCTTTCTTTTCTAAAAGGTAAATCATTACCCCTTCTTCTGCAACTTATGATAATTAGTTCTTCGTAATTACAATTTGAAAACGAAACTTGATCATATATTAATAAAGCTGCGATATCCTACTGTTTTCAACGTTTTCTATTTTTAATTTAAAGCAAAATAAAAAAATAACTACCCTGAATGAGAAAATTTTTTGAATGGCCGGTTTTCACCAAATGACCTTGAATGACCTCAAAGTAATACGACACGCAGTTATTAAACCTTTTGACTAATTTTTCGCCGCAATGAATAAATGGACACTGTTTCTCAAAAAAGAACTAGAGAAAATTTAATTTAATCGACATTTTATTGAGAAAATGACCTTGAGCGACCTTTGGATGTTATTGTGAAAATCTGAAAAAATCGAAGTGCAATATTGACTTGTAAAGAACAAAATTCATACGCGTCAGGAATAAATAATCACTAAATAGCGTCAATTTAATTAGTAATGGCCATTTTCCCTCTAAAATGGCCTTGAGTGAGCTTTGAATGTTATTGTAAAAATCTGAAAAAAATCTAAGCACAATATTGAATTCTAAAGAACACAATGCATACGCGCCAGAAATGAATAATGAATGAATAGCATCAATTTAACTAGGAATGAGCATTTTTGCCCTAAAATGACCTTGAGTGACCTCTAAATATTTTTTTTTTAATTTCTGAAACAAATCAGAGGTCATTTTCTCAGCAAAAGCAACAATGTATAGGGGTGCCAAGTTGAATTAAGAAAAAAAATTCCTTCATTTTAGCATTAAAAAGGCCCTATAGGTTTACGGACAGGGTGTGAACCGGAACCCTTTGGAAGCGTCCAAATATTACGTGACGCTTTTTTCAGTGATTTTTTATAAATCCCCCCTCTCTCTTGTAAGGATTTGTGACAGTACCCTGAATATTTTTAGAAATGTGCAAAATGTATTTGAATTCAACACTTAGAATTCTATTTCTCCTGATAGACTAGCCAGGACCCGATTAGGGCCCGAAAAGACTGACTAGGTGATGAGGGGAAAAAACTCATTTCTCTTCATGTTCATTTTTCATTTTTGAAATTTTTGAACACCCTGTCTATATTTGGAATGTGCAAAAAGATATTTGAGTTTGATGCTTAGAAAATTTTTTGATCATGGCGGGTTAGCTAGCACCCGATTAGGGCCTGAAAAGTGCGTCTAGATTAGACGGCCTATATAATGCCCTCAGTCGATACAAGTTTGCCCCGATAATTTTCTACACGGGTTTAAACAATACGAAATATAAATTAAATTTTATGTAACCGTCAATCCCTTGTTCTCACTCTTCTGTTTAGAATTGAACTTAATTATTCGAACCCAATAAAAGGAAATTCAACTATTCTTGATTAAAAGTTAATGTTTTTGGTTGAAAATTCTACTATTATATTTTTAGTTCGGAATTCATCTCGTTTGGTTGAAAATTCTAATATTTTTTTAAAAATTTAATTCTTTTGTTAAAAATGCAACCATTTTCTTAAAAAGTTATCTTCTTTGGTCAAAATTTCATCCACTTGGTTGAAAGTTGAACTACTTTGATAAAAATTCATTTTTTTGGTTGATAAAGATACATCTCTTTGGTTGAAAATTTAACTATTTTTTTGAAAATTCCTTTCACTTCAAGTTGAAAATTAATTTTTTAAACTAAAAACTTAATTATACCATTGTTTGTTTTAAAAATTTATCTATTTTATTTTATAATTCAACTATTTGGTTGATAATTCAAGTACTTGGTTGAATATTCATTTGAATTGTTAATAATTCGTTTCGTTTCTGAGAACATCATTCTTTTTGGTTAGAAAAAAACTTTTTGGTTGAAAATTCAACTCTTTAATTGAATTTTAAACTCTTTTTTTGAATTTCTTTTAAGGTTCATTATTTTAGTGGTAAATTAATTGTTTGGTTGAAAATTTATTCCGTTTGTTGAAAATTCCTTTTTTTTTGGTTGAAAATTTAATTATTTTGTTAAAAATGCAACTATTTTGTTGAAAAGTCATCTTCTTTGGTCAAAAATTCCAAAAATTTCACCAACTTGATTGAAATTTGAACTCTTTGTTGAAACTTCATTTTCTTGATTGAAAATTTATCTCTTCGGTTAAAAATTGATCTATTTTGTTGAAAATTTGTTTTATTTTGGTTGCAAAATTAAATTTTTCAACTAAAAAATTAATTATACCATTTTTTGTTGAAAATTTATCTTTTTTATTTTAAAATTCAACTATTTGTGTCGAAATTCATCTGTTTTAGTTGAAAATTCAAGTACTTCGTTGCATATTCGTCTGGTTTGTTAACAATTCTCTTTTCTGTAGAAAATTAATCTTCTTGGATAAAAAATAAACTTCTTGGTTGAAAATTGAACTCTTTAGTTTAATTTTGAACTCTTTTTTTGAAGTTTTTAAGGGTTCATGACTTTAGTCGAAAATTCATTTTTTGGTTGAAAATTCATATAGCTTGCAAAAAATCAATTTTTTTTGGTTGAGAATTAATTTTCATCCATGGAAATGTATATATTCCATTTTTGATTGAAAATCGATTTTTTCTGGTTGAAAATTCATGAATTTTATGAAAAACATGTTTTTCTTCGTAGAAAATTACTCTTTAGTTGCAAAGTTATCCTTTTTCATTAAAAATGCAACTGCTTGGTTGAAAATTATTTTGTTTTAGTTGAGTATTCTACTATTTTGTCGAAAATTAATTTTTTGGGTTGAAAAATCAACTCATTGGTTTAAACTTGAACTACTTTGTAAAAACTTCATTTTTTTGGTTGAATATTCATATTCCACTTTTTGGTTGTAAATTAACTTCTTCATTGAATATTAAAATTTTTGGGTGAAAATTGATCTCTTTTAAGTGAAAATTCAAATAATTCTTTTTTAAAAATGCATCTTTTTTTATTGCAAATGAAATTTTTTGTTGACAATTTAACTTTTTTGGTTAACTGTTAACTGTTGTTTGGTTTAACTGTTTCCTGAAAAATTCGACTTCTTAGCTTGAGAATTTAAATATTTTGTTGAAGTTTTCAACCAAAAAGAGAAAATTTCAACACAAAAAAAAAACAAATTATCCATCAGTTGAATTCAACGAAAAAAAAATTTAACATAATAGATGATTTTGTTAACTTTTTTTTTCGTTGAATTCAACTGGTGAATAATTCTTTTTTTTTGTGTTTAAATTTTCTCTTTTTGGTTGAAAACTTTCCTTTTTCAGTTCAAAATACAACCATTTGGTTGAAAATTCATGTGTTTTGTTGTAAGTTTGTTTCTTGAAAGAAAATTAATTTTCTAGGTAGAAAATAATTCTTTTTTTTTAAATAGTTTAAAAAGTAAGAAAATTGGTTTAATGAATTCAAAGTGAGACAGAAATAGAAACTTGAACACGTTCAAATTTGAAAAATTAAAAAAAACTACGAATTTATCTCTTTTTTCCAGGCAAGATGTATTGAAACAAAATATGTTGTTAAAACAATTAAAATATGATTTAATTAAATACTTGAACTTCTAAAATTGATGCAAAAAATCATCACCTAAAGAAGTAACAACAATACAAAAAGATAAACTAATTATGCAATATCAACAATCCGTACGGTTGATTAACTTTGAAGTTAATTGTTAAAAAAATTGTTGTTTTGATTAAATGTAACTTTTAGCTAAAACAAAACAGAAAAAAGTCGTTTTTTGCACATTTTTCAACAAAATCCTTAGAATTCTGGTATGCCTGGTATTTTTATCACTTTTAAAAAATATTTTAAACAATATTCATTTATTTGAAGACTGTTTTTGAGAAAATATACAAAATTGACACATGCTCTGAGTAACGTGAACTAATTGGTTCAAATCAAAGATCAACGCGATTGATTCACTTAATTGTAAATTGTGTAAATAATTTCTTATTGTTGAAATGTAACTTATCTTTCCAACAATTTTCATTTTGTTGACCATTTCTTTTTTTTTTCAAACAGACCAAATATTCACTTTTTCTGAATGAAATGAATTGATTAGATTAAAGGTTATGGAGAATTCTGTGCGGCCGCATAAGTTGGTTAAAAAATTTAATAATAATAAAAATGATAGCCGTTTCTTATTGCCTGAAGTATTCCAAATATTAGCATTAGCATCGAATATCAGCACTTAAATTTGAAAAAAAAGTTTTTGAAAAATGGGGGCCTCTCTAATATGCATAAATGCACGTAGTTATTAAGAAACAGATTAAAAAGAACTTTTTTGTTTTTAATAAAAATGCGACTAACGAATGGTAGTTTCCTGTCGGCTGGGGAAACATTTGAAAACTAAAATTCCATGAAGCATAACATCCATAAAGTTATTAAGAAACATATTAAAAAGAACTTTTTTTTTTATAATATTATTATATATATTATTTTTTCAAATAATGCGACTAACGAATGGTAGTTTCCTGTCGGCTGGGGAAACATTTGAAAACTAAAATTCCATAAAGCATAAAATCCATAAAGTTATTAAGAAACAGATTAAATTTTTTTTTTTTTTTAAATAATGCGACTAACGAATGGTAGTTTCCTGTCGGTTGAAGAAACATTTGAAAACTAAAATTCCATTAAGCATAAAATCCAGAAAGTTATTAAGAAACAGATTAAACAGAACTTTTTTTTTATAATATTATTATAATATATATTATTTTTTTAAATAATGCCACTAACGAATGGTATTTTTCTGTCGGCTGGGAAAACATTTGAAAACTGAAATTCCATAAAGCATAAAATCCATAAAGTTATTAAGAAACAGATAAAAAAGAACTTTTTTCTTCAAATAATGCGATTAGCGAATGGTAGTTTCCTGTCGGTTGGGGAAATATTTGAAATATAAAATTCCATAAAGCATAAAATCCATAAAGTTATTAAGTAACAGATTAAAAAGAACTTTTTTTTATAATATTATTATTATATATATTATTTTTTTGAATAATGCCACTAACGAATGGTATTTTTCTGTCGGCTGGGGAAACATTTGAAAACTTGAATTCCATAAAGCATAAAATCCATAAAGTTATTAAGAAACATATAAAAAAATACCTTTTTTTTTTTTGAAATAATGCGACTAACGAATGGTAGTTTCCTGTCGGTTGTCCATCAAGTTGTTAAGAAACAGATTAAAAAGAACTTTTTTTTAATAATAATAATGCGACTGGTTCGCTAACGAATGGTAGTTTCCTGTCGGCTGGGGAAACATTTGAAAACTAAAATTCCATAAAGCAGACCGTGACACGACCGTATCGAACAATAGTCGACAATAGGAATCGCATCCGATTTTTGCATGTCAATTTCTGGCGGCATTGTGCCGTAGACAATGCACCAATAATTACGCTAAACGCCGACCATTCATACGCCCATTCGTCCGAATTCAAATCGCCTTCTGTATCCATTATCGTCGCGCTGCCCAAATAATCGCTCCGCTGCGCTTCTACCCATTTTTCGGCGATTATATATCGATAACTATAACTATAACTATATCTAGAAGGCATAACGCATAACGCATAACGCATAACGCATAACGCATCGCCAAATCCATCGAAATACATATTCCATTTTATTCCATCATCGAATCCAATATTACCTTCAGCGGTTTCGAAATCAACTGCTGAATTCAGAGCCTGCTGATTCTACCGAAAAATTTGGATCATTTCTTAGCTACCGACTTTTTTCACATTAAGGACGTTTCCCTCCTAGAAATAATCGATTAGACACGATTTATAACGATTAAGAGTGATCGGTTGCTGAAAATGGCATGAAGTTCCCAACTGAAAGAACTGGCATTGTAAAAAAACGAATTTTTCTGCCGACAAATGCCCGAATAATGCATTTGTTTATTGAATTTGTTTAAAAAATCAAGAAAATAATCAATAAATGATGTATTTTGCTAAAATTATCATAAAGTTTCTAATTTTAAACAAATGACATAGAAAAAAACGACTTTTTCTGCCAACAAATGCCTGCTTAATGCATTTGTTTATAATATTAACAATGATAATCTCAAGAAGAAATTTCTTCATCTTCATATTGTTTTTATCCAAAGTTCTTTTAATATAACTTCAAAAAAGGTAAAAGTATGGAAAATAGTAGAAAACATTCTTTCAACAAATAATTTGTTTATAACCATTTTGTTGTTTATTATATAATATTGAAACATCTTTAACTAATGTTATTCTATGAAACTTAGGCGATTTTAACAATTTTCCTGTTATTGTCGAGCACCGGGAACGGCAATGAAAAAAAATTGCAATTTTTTTGATCGTTTTCGTTTATTTATAAAAAAATTGAAAGCCTAATTTAAAAATCAGGTGCGACAACTTTTTTATGAATCTTATCAGCTTTTCTTCAAATTTTTTTTTGTCCAAATCGGTCAATAATTGTGGGCTGTACGTTATTTTGAACCAAAAATGTCATTTTTTCCCCACTGTGTGGCGATTCGGCGGACGATTTAACATTTCCGGTCATTTCCCGGTTTTACCCGGTCAATTTTTTCAATTTTCCCGGCCAACTGAAAGTAACATTTTCATATTTGCCGAAAAACGCAAACATTTATTTTAATTCATGACGTTCATTCTGAAGATCCTTTAACACAACAGAGCTAAACTTTGCAAAATAAATAAATTTTTAACAAATACTTAAATTTTCCACTAAAAAATATCAATGTTTTTACAAAAAATGGAATAGTTAAACTTTCAGTTGAAAAAATCAATTTCCAACCAAAAAAACGGACTTTCAACAAAAAAGTTGAATTTTCAACCAAAGTGATGCATTTTTAAATAAAATTATGAATCTTCAACTGAATAGTTAAATTAAAAAATAAATCAATTTTAGACTGAAATGATGAATATCCAACTGGAACACTTGAATTTTCAACCAAAAAGATTAATTTTTAAACCAGAAGATTAATTTTCAAATAAAAATAATTATTTTCTATAAAAAATACAATTTTTTAACAAAATACATGAATTTTGAACGAAATAGTTGAATTTTTGATTTAAGTAGACAAATTTCCAACCAAATAGTTGAATTTTAAATTTAAAAAATAATAATTTTCAACCGAAAATGGAATAGTAAAATTTTTAGTGAATAACAAAAATTAATTTTAAACCAAACATAAGAGTTTTCAACTAAAACAATGAATATTCAACTGTAATAGTTGAATTTTCAAGCAAAAAAATTAATTTCTACTAAAAAAGATAAATTGTCAACCAAAACTGGATTAATTAAATTTCAAGCTAAAAAAATTAATGTTCAACCAAAAAAACAAAGTGATCAATTTTCAAACAAAATTGTAAATATTTAACTGAAATAGTTCAATTTTAAACCAACAAGATGAATTTTTTACTGAAATGATGAATCTTCAACTAGAATAATTGAATTTTTGATGAAGAAGATTAAGTTTTAACCAAGAAGATGAATTTATACCAAAAGACGAATTATCAACTAAAAAAGATAATTTTTCAACAAAAAATTGATTAAATAAATTTTTAGGCATAAAATGAATGTTAAAAAAAAGAGATAAATTTTTAACTAAAATTATTGAATATTCAACTGGAATAATAGTTCCATTTTCAGTTTAAAAAAATAATTTTCAACAAAAAAAAAATCGATTTTTTAGAAAAATACGTGAATTTCCGACGAAATAGTTGAATTTTTAAATAAAAAAGACAAATTTTCACCCAAATTGTTGAATTTTGAACTACAAAAGCTCAATTTTCAACTAAAAATGGAACAGTTGAATTTTCAATTATAGAAATTAATTTGCAACCAAACTGATGAATGTTCAACTAAAATGATGAATCTTTAATTTGAATAGTTGAATTTCATGCCAAAAAGATGAATTTTCAACCATAAAGATTAATTTTTTACAAAAAAGACCAATTTTTTACAAAGTACATACATTTTTAAACAAATAGTTTAATTTTTAAATGCAAGATATCGATTTTCAACCAAATAGTTGAAGTTTCACCAAAAAAAGAGCAATTGATTTCTAACAAAGTAGTTTTTGGTTGAAAATTTATATTTTCATGTTTAAAATTCAACTGTTTGTAGAAAAATCATCTTATTGGTATGAAAATTCAACTGTTTGTTGAAAAATCGTCTTCTTGCGTTGAAAATTCATCATTGCGGATAGAAAATTCAAATGTTTAATGGATGTTTTTTATATAAAATTGAAATTTATTTTGTTCGTTATATCTACTATTATGCTTTTCGTTGAGAATTCAGCTTTTGTTATAGAAAATTCAACTGTTTTCTCAAAACTTCATCTTCTTCGCTTGCAAATTCAAATAGTTGGTTAAAAATTCAACTATTTTCATGAAAATTCATCCCTGTTTTTTCAAAGTTCGACTAATTTGTTGAAAATTTAATTATATGTTAAAAATGCGTTGTTTTTTGCGGTAAAACCTATTTTTTTAATCTGAATATTGAACTATTCCATTTTTCGTTAAAAATTATTTGATCTCATTTATTTAAAAATTCACTATTTGTTTAAAATTGTCTTTTTCGGTGAAAATTATTTTTTGTTTTTGGGTTGAAGATTCATAATTTTTTTCGAAAATTCATCTTTTTGGTTGAAGATTCACATTTTTTTCAAGAATTCATCTTTATGGTTGAAGATTAATCATTTTAGTTGAAAATTAATCTCTTTTGTTGAAATTTTTTTTATTATTGAAAATTAATTGGAATAATCGCAAATGCAACTATTTCATTTTTATTTGAAAATTCACCATTTTTATTTAAAAATGTATCTTTTTTAGTTGAAAATTTAACTGTTTGGTAAAAAATTCATGTATTTTGTGGAAAATTCGTCTTTTTTGGCATAAAAATTATCTTTCGGGTTGAAATTTCATCTTTTTTGGTTAAAAATGCAAGTACTTGGTTGAAGATTGAACATTTTAGTTGTAACTTAATTTCCTTTGTTAACAATTCAAGTATTGTGTTGAAAATTTGTTGTTTTTTGTTGCAAGCTCGCATTTTTCGATAGAAAATCAATCTTTTAGTTTTTAGTTGAGAACTCAACTTATTGGTTGAAAATTAATTTTTTTTTTAAATTCATATTTTTGGGATGAAAATTCTACTGCTTTGTAGAAAAATGATCTTTTTGGCTTAAAAATTTAACGGTTTGATTAAAAATACTAATATTTGGTTGAAAATTTAATTATTTGGTTGAAAATTCAACTATTTCGTAGAAAATTCACTTTTTGGTTGAAGATTCCTCTTCATGGTTGAAATTTCGTTGTTTTTTTGAGTAAACCCTAATTCTTTCAAACTGAATATTAAATTATTCAATTTTTTGTTAAAAGTTCATCTTTTTTATTTGAAAATTCAACCATTTGTTTGAAATTTCATATATGGTGTTGAGAATTTATCTTTCCTGGTTGAAATATCAACTATGACAGTTTTTGTTGAGAATTTATTTTCTTTCTTTGAAAATTTCAGTTTTTGGTTGAAAATTCGTCTTTTTCGGTAAAAATAATTTTTTGTGCAGAATTAATTTTTTTTATTGCATATTTTACTAGTTGGTTGACAGTTGAACTAATTTGTTGAAATTTTTTGTTTGGTCTGAAGATTAATCATTTTTCTGTTGTTGTTGAAAATTCACCT
>CAKNYM010052268.1:238728-252659 GCA_932195095.1 Andricus curvator
TGAAGATTAATCATTTTTCTGTTGTTGTTGAAAATTCACCTTTTCGGTTAAAGAATAATCATTTTAGTTGAAAATTCAACTATTTTGTTAGAGTCATCTTTTTTTCTTCAATTCAACTATTTGGTTGAAAGTTAAACTGTTCTTTTTACAATTTATTCTTTCGGTTAATGATTCATCATTAGTGTTGAAAATTGATTGTTTTTCGTTGAAAATTCAACTTATTGGTTGAAAATTAATTTTTTTTTCAAATTCATATTTTTGGGATGAAAATTCTACTGCTTTGTAGAAAAATGATCTTTTTGGCTTAAAAATTTAACGGTTTGATTAAAAATTCTATACTATTTGGTTGGAAATTTGATTATTTGGTTGAAAATTCAACTATTCTGTAGAAAATTCACTTTTTGGTTCAAGATTCCTCTTTATGGTTGAAAATTCCACTATTCTGTTGAAAATTCGTTGTTTTTTTCGAGAAAACCCCTATTTCTTTCAAACTGAATATCAAATTATTCAATTTTTTGTTAAAAATTCATCTTTTTTATTTGAAAATTCAACTATTTCTTTGGAATTTCATATATGATGTTGAGAATCTATCTTTCTTGGTTGGAATATCAACTATTACATTTTTTGTTGATAATTTATCTTCTTTCGTTGAAAATTTCAGTTTTTGGTTGAAAATTCGTCTTTTTCGGTGAAAATAATTTTTTGTGCAAAATTAATTTTTTTATTGCATATTTTACTACTTGGTTGACAGTTGAACTAATTTGTTGAAATTTTTTATTTTTTTTTTTCATATAACTATTTCTATTATATAATATATAGTTATATTTCATATAACTATTTTGTTAGAGTCATCTTTTTTTCTTCAATTCAACTACTTGGTTGGAAGTTGAACTGTTTGGTTGAAAATTTATTCTGTTGGTTAATAATTTATCATTTGTGTTGAAAATTGATAGTTTTTAGTTGAAAATTCAACTTATTGGTTGAAAATTAATTTCTTCATTAAAAATTATTATTTTTCGGATGAAAATTCTACTGCTCTGTCAAAAATTAATTTTTTTAGTTAAAGATTCCTCTTCATGGTTGATAGTTTCACTATTTTGTTGAAAATCCGTTTTCTTGTTAAAAAATAATCTTTTTCATTTGAAAATTCAACTATTTGCTTAAAATTTCATAAATTTTGTCAAAAATTCGTCTCTATTCATAGAAAATAAATCATGTTAGCTAAAAATCGATCTCTTTGTTTGAATCCAACTGTTGTTTATTTCAAACTAAAATCTTTTTTAGTAGAAGTATCAGTTGTTTTTAATTTAGTAGTTACTACTTTACTTGTTTGGACGGCAGTATTTGTAACTGAACTCCATTCATAAAAAATAATAAAAATCGATATGGGTGAAGAGTCTTTGAGAAGGATTGAGAGTTTGACGTCAACTGTGAAAAGAGAAAAATATATAGGGGAAAAAATGTAGAAAGAGGGGAAAGAGGGGGTGAGAGGGGATGGAAGGGGGTGTGAGGGGGTGAGGGGGGTTGAAAGGGGGCAAAGGTGGAACTCAAGTTTCGAACTTTCGAAGATGAAGCATGAGTGGCCCAGAGTCTCGCTGGAGGTGTGAGCCTTTAGTCCGGCTAACTGGTCATTTATTATGCATTGAAGATGCCACGCGAGTGGACAGGACGTTGTAAACGTGCGCAAAAATAAAGTACGGCTGGTTCTTTCTGAGTGATTCCAAGTCGCCCTGGGCATCTAGTCAAGAGAATTCCCTAGCTGATACGACCTCTTCCCTCCTCCCTCTTACCACTTTCCTCTTTCCCCTTTCCTCACGCTTCGATAATTACTTTAATTTATTTAACTAATTACTTCGTGATTTACGACTCTTTTTTTAAGCAATTCCTAACATTCATTTAAATGCTCGTTGCTCGTTCAAAATTCATCTCAAGCTTTTCCTTCACTTTTTTTCTCTTTCAATAATTTTAGCAATAAATTAAATTAAGTTCTTCTCCACGGACTTTAGTTACAGGCATCGGTTGACAGTTGGACTTTCAAACCGCAAAGTTAATTTGTTGAAAAAAGTTCATTTTCAGCCAAGAGGTCGCAAGTTTGAGCGCGCCTAGGTCAAAGCATCGACAACTGTAATTTGGTGATTGTGAATTCTCTTTTGTTAAAGCTCCTTGGGCTTTAACGAACACATTCTCATCACGTATCTCGTGCTTCGCACTCGATTTTGTTCGAAACGCGATTTTTATTTTATTTTGTTTAATATTTATTTCTGTACCTAGGTCCGGGACTGCTTATTCAGATATTTCAAAATAAAGTGAAATTTTGATTTTAAATAAAAAACAAAAAGAATTTTGTGATTGAAAATTGTATTGGATCTGGCGTCATGTTTTCCATAAATTTAACTTGTTCTTTTTTAATATTATTTTTTACGACCTAGACAAAATACAATCCCCGACTAGTTTATAATATTACTGAATTCCAAAATTCCCAAATAATAAAATTCCCAAGCAGTTTATGATATTACCGAATTTTAATATTCCCGAATAATAGAATTCCCGAACAGCTTATGATATTAACATTCTCGACGGAAAATTACAGAATTATAAAATGTCCGAACTAGAAAATTTCCGAATTATAAAATTCCTGAATTCAAACCATCAAGAGATTTGTGGTTTGTTAAATATTATTGAATATTATTTATTTATTAAAAATACAATAATCAAATGTATATTAAATTTATGTATGTATCTCGGCCTGGGATTGCTAATTCAAATATTGCAAAATAAAGTACAAATTTTATTTTTCATGATTACTTTAATATTTGTTCCTAATTTTGCAGCAATTTCAATTCTCAGCTACCCTGAAAAATCCATAATTTCAATAAATTAATATTATTTAATTTAAATTTGAATTTCGGTAATAATATAAACTGTTTGGAATTTTTCCAATACGGGATTCTTATATTTGGGCCATTTTATAATTTTGGAAATTTTCTATTTCAAAAATTTTCTTTCTCCGAATTTTCAAAGTGTTGGGAATTTTATTTTTCGGGATTTTTATATTTTGGCAATTTTGTCATTTCGGGAATTTTCTTTTTCGAACACTTTTCTTTTTCGAGAATTTTATGTTTGGGGATTTTTGAGTCGTCCTAAAATATTGACTTGTAGTTTTTAAATATAAAAAAATATAAGGATGTAGAAAAATATTGACTTCCACTTTCTAAAGATAGAAAAATATATTGATTTGTATTTTCTTAACGAATAAAAATATTAGTTTGTAGTTATTCAACGATAAAAAAATATTTATCTTTCGATTTTTGAAAAAGTATGAGTCAATATATTTTTTATTTTTCGAAATTTGAAGTTGATATTTTTTATTCTCAGAAACAGCAAGTTAATATTGTTCAATCCTTTTAAGAAATACAAATCAATATTGTTTATTTTTGAAAACTACGAGTCAATATTTTTTACTTAAAAAATACAAGTCGATATTTTATCAAATTTCATATATAATAAAAAAATATTAATTAAAAATTGAAATAACTCTGGAAATAATTAACATTTTTTGAAGTTCTTGAACTCATTTGAAAGGTAACTCTTCACAGTATTTTCCTAAATTTTTAAGATATTTTTAGAATTTTTCTCCTTAGCGTTAAACGCGTGGTGTGAAAAAGTTTCAAGATTTTAACTATATATAAAAAAAAAATTAAATACTATAGAGACTTATCTTTAAAATGAGCCTAAGTCATAGAGAATTTTATAAGAGGTCATCCACAAATCATATTAATTTTCCACAAAAAAGTTAATTTACGCCCAAATAGTTGAATTTTCAACAACTAGAAAATAAATTTTTTGCAAATTATTTCAACTATAAACCAAGTAGTTATATCAATTTTCAACCTGAAATAAAATAGTTACATTTTTGGTTAAAAAAATTAATTCTCGACCAAAAAAAAACGAATTTTAAACAAAGTAATAAATCCTGCAAATAAATAAATTGTTATAAAGAGATATTAACATTGAAACATTCAACATTCAAAACATACATTTTTAATTATTTCTAATTATAAACTTACCAAGTCAACAAAAATGTCCCGCTAATTATTCTTCATAATCCTCAGCTATATCTGAAACAAAATTAATCATATTATTTTTAAAAACGTTTGTTTGTAAAGCCTACTTTTAAAATTGATAAAATGTACAAAATTTTCAATATTAAATGAAATAAATACATAACATTTCAAATCAAAAATCATTTTTCAACTAAAAATGGCACAGTTAAATTTTAGGTTTAAAAAATTACTTTTAAACAAACAAAAAAAACGAATTTTTAACCAGTTGAATTCAACGAAGAAATAAAAACTTTTTGCAAAATAGTTGAATGCTCAACCTAAAAGATGAATTTTCAACGAAATAGGTTAATTTTTATACCCAAAAAGACGAATTTTCAACAAAAAAGGAAATCGTCAAATTTTAAGTTAAAAAATTAATTTTCTTAAAAACATCAAAATTTCAACCAGTTGAATTCAACCAAAAAAGACGAATTTTTAATTCAGTTTTCAACTAAGCATGGAATTGTTGAATTTTCAGTATAAAAATTACTTTTCAATAAAAAAAGACGAATTCTTAAGCGGTTGAATTCAACGAAGAAATACACATTTTTTTACAAAATAGTTAAATGCTCAACCAGAAAGATAAATTTTCAATAAACAAGATTAATTTTTCACTGAAAAAGACAAATTTCCAACAAAATACGTTAATTTTCTAACAAATAGTTGAATTTTCAACTTATAAAGGATTAATTTTTCGTCAAAAATGGAATAGTTAAATTTTCAGATGCAAGAATTAAGTTTTAACAAAAAAAAAAAAATAATAATTTCCAACGGAATAGTTAAGTTTTCAACCAAAGAGGTGGATGTTAAAAAAATGAATTTTCAACGCATAATCTATATTATTATAATATAATCAACTAAATGCTTATATATTATATCATTATTTAGAATAATAATTCGTTATACAAAAAAGTTGAATTTTAAACCCGAAAATATGATTTTTTTTAACAAAAATGTTAATTTCTACCAAATAGTTAAATTTTCAAACAGATTAATTTTTAATTAAAATTATAAATTTCCAACCAAAAGTACAATAGTTACATTTTCAGTTAGTAAACTTAATTTTTGATGAAAAAAAACGAATTTCCAACAAAATAGTTATATTTTCAACCAAAGATGTGAATTTCCAACTAAACTGATGAATCTTCAACCAAAAATATGAATTTTCAATAAAAAAGTTAAACTTTCAATCAAAGAGTTGAATTTTCAATCAAAAAAATTATTTTTAACAAAGAAGATTACTTTACTAACAAAAAAAAACGAATTTTCAACAAAATGATTTAATTTTCAACTAAAAATGATACGTTTTCAAAAAAAAAAAAAATTGAATATACAAGCAGAGTGGTAAATCTTAAAAAGAAATGAATTTCCAACAAAATAATTAAATTTTTAACCAAACAGGTGAATGTTGAAAAAATGCATTTTTAAATTATCTATATTATTAATATGGGTTTTTAACAAAAAGTTAATTTTCTACAAAATAGTTAAAGTTTCATGTAAATAGTTCAATTTTCAATCAAGTAGTTTAATTTCCTACCGAAAATAGGATTTTTTAACAAAAAATTTAATTTTCTACCAAATAGTTAAATTTTCAAATAAATAGTTTGATTTGTAATCAAATAGCTGACTCTTATACCGAAATAGTTTAATTTTCAACCAAAAATATAATTTTTCTACAAAAATATTAATTTTTACCGAATAGTTAAATTTTCAAACAAATATTTTAATTTGTAAACAAATGGTTGATTTTTCTACTAAAATAGTTTAATTTTCAACCAAAAATATGAGTTTTCAATTAAAAAGTACAACATTTAACGAAAGAATTGAATTTTCAAACAAACATATTATGTTTCACCCAAAAGATTATTTTTCTAACAAAAAGACGAATTTCAATAAAATGAATGAATTTTCAACTAAAAAAAATATGTTTTCAAAAAAATATTTAAGTTTATAAACAGAGTGGTTAATCTGAAAAAGAAGTGAATTTTCAACAAAATAATTAAATTTTCAAGCAAACAGGTGAATGTTAAAAAAATTAATTTTTAACGAATTATCTATACTAATAACATCATTTGTTAACAAAAAAGTGAATATTCTACCAAATAGTTAAATTTTGAAACAGATAGTTAAATTTTTAACCAAATAGTTTGATTTTTCTACCAAAAAAAGTTTAATTTAAAATAAAAATATGAGTTTTTAATTAAAAATACAAATTTTCAACCAAAACTATAATAGTTACATTTTCAGTTAGAAAACTTAATTTTTGATGAAAAAAAAAACAGATTTCCAACAAAATAGTTATATTTTCAATCAAAGAGATGAATTTTCAACTAAAATGATGATTCTTCAACAACAACAAAAATGAATTTTCAATAAAAATGTTTAACATTCAACTAAAGAGTTGAATTTTCAACAAGAAATATTCTTTTTCACGAAGAAGATTACTTTTCTAACAAAAGGACGAATTTCAACAAAATGAATGATTTTTCAACTGTAAAAGATACGTTTTCAAAAAAATAGTTAAATTTACAACCAGATTAGTTAATCTGAAAAGGAAGTGAATTTTCAACAAAATAATTAAATTTTCAACCAAACAGGTGAATGTTGAAGAAATGAATTTTTAACGAGTTATTAATAAGAATTAATAAGAATTTTGTTAATTATTAATATGGTTTGTTAACAAAATATTAATTTTTACCGAATAGTTAAATTTTCAAACAAATAGTTGAACTTTTAACCAAATGGTTGATTTTTCTACCAAAATAGCTTAATTTCCAACCAAAAATATGAGTTTTCAATTAAAAATATAAATTTTTAACAAAAAGTAGAATATTTACATTTTTAACCAAAGAGATGAATTTTCAACTAAAATGATGAATCTTCAACCAAAAAAATGAATTTTTAATAAAAAAGTTCAACATTAAACGAAAGAATTGAATTTATAACCAAACATATTATTTTTTTAACAAAAAGACAACATTCAACAAAATGAATGAATTTTCAACTAAAAAAGATACGTTTTCAAAAAGATAGTTAAATTTACAACCAGAGTGGTTACTTCTGAAAAAGAAGTGAATTTCCAACAAAAAAATCTGCCCGCTTCGCGGGCACATTCTCATCGCGCGCTTTACGCGCGGCTCGCTGCGCTCGCAAGTTTGAGCGCGCCTAGGGCGCGCGACTGTTGGATCTCGCGCTTCGCGCTCGATTATGTATTCACCTCGCGCTACGCGCTCGGGCGTTTGAACTTCGTGTTCGACTTCGATGAAAAGAAAGAGTTTTGTTTGCAAATATTATAAAATTATCAAAACCTCTACATATTAAGTGATTGTTAAATTTGTTTTTATTTTAGACTGAAAAGGAACTTTATTTACTCAAGGTTCTATCGACCTTAAGGAACGCATTCTCATCCAGACACTCGCGCTTCGCGCTCGATATTTGATTTGAAAATCATTTGAACCGTATGATAGAAACAAAAAAGTTTGAGCGCACTTACGGCGTGCGATTTGGTAAATACACTGAGCGCGCACTTTGTGCTTCGTGTTATATGTTCTTCATATACAAATTACTAAATTTGTATTTGATTTCAAGTGAAAAGTAATGATATAATTCAGGCGACAAATTTTATTAGTTAACATTTTATTTTAGCTTGTGCCGTTTATCAAAAAAGTTAATTTTTTTCATTTTGAATATATTCTTACCACAAAAATTGATTACGGGTTTGTAAGTCTTTTTTGAATGCACAATTTTTGTTCTTTTATATGTTTTCGTACCTTGCATTGTTTTTTCAAAAATTTTATTTTTTTTTACTGTCAACGTTATTTTCACGAATAAAACAAAAACCACGCATCCTATCGAAACATGAGTCACAATAAATTTGTACCTCTTCCTTGGATGAACAAATTTTGTTTTGGTCATTTTTTCGTAGCTGGTAATATTCGTCTGAAAATTTGATTTTTCTATTTTCAATGCTGTTTTTTACGAATAAACCAAAAACTACGCGTCATATCAAAAAGTGAATGATAAGAAATTTGTAGATCTTTTTTAGGTGCATAATTTTGGTGCGATGATCTTTTCTGGTATCTTGCATAGTTTGACAGAAAAATGGCTTTTTTGATTTTTCATTAATTTTTTGTGCGATCAAAATTTGAATTTTTTATTTTTCAAAAAATTCAAAAAGTTGTTATGAAAATATTATAGGGTGTTCAGGAATCAACGTTTTTCTTCTCTTGACGTTTTTTCATATCGTGCGTTTTTCGGCTTAAAATGTTCATTTTCGTTTGTTTTTTGGAATTTTGAAAATGCTATAACTCCAGTAATTTTTTTTTATCACGAAAAGTCATAAGAATATTTTGTTCGTCATTTTGCGTACTACTAATAACCGTACATAGAATTTTCAAATCTTCAAAAAAAGTGGTCTCAAAAATTTTCAAAATGTGCTCACTTTTTGGATTTTCATCCAAAATAGCTGGTTAACGAACTCGTTCTCTATTTTTCGGCCATAAAAAAGTGTGCCAAAGCTCAATCAAATCTGATCATTTTTTCGAAAGTTATCGTGGCTACAGACAGACAGACAGACAGACAGACAGACAGACAGACAGACAGACAGACATACGGACGGACAGACAGACAGACAGACAGACAGACAGACAGACTACAGACAGACAGACACCTTGGTAAAAACCGTTTTTTCTGGCTCAGGGGGTCTCAAAACGTGGAGATTTGATGAAAACCGACTATGTCAAATTTTACATAAAACCAATACCTTCTCATTAGAATGAGAATGTAACAATCAAATTTTCAAGCAAACAGGTGAATGTTAAAAAAATTAATTTGTAACGAATTATCTATATTAATAATATCATTTGTTAACAAGAAAGTGAATTTTCTATCAAATAGTTACATTTTCAAACAGATATTTTTATTTTTGATGTTAAAAAAAAATTACCATCACAATTATTTTCAAACAGATAGTTTAATATTTAACTAAATAGTTTGATTTTTCTACCAAAATAGTTTAATTTAAAATAAAAAATGTGAGTTTTTAATTAAAAATATAAATTTTTAAGCCAAACTAGAATAGTTACATTTTCAGTTAGGAAACTTAAGTTTTGATGAAAAAAAAAACGAATTTCCAACAAAATAGTTATATTTTCAATCAAAGAGATGAATTTTCAACAAAAAAAAAGGAATTTTTAATAAAAAAGTTTAACATTCAACCAAAGAGTTGAATTTTCAACAAAAAATATTATTTTTTACCTAGAAGATTACTTTTCTAACAATAAGACGAATTTCAACAAAATAATTAAATTTTCAACTAAACAGGTGAATGTTAAAATAATTAATTTGTAACGAATTATCTATATTAATAATATCATTTTTTAACAAAAAAGTAAATTTTATACCAAATAGTTGAATTTTCAAACAGATATTTTTATTTTTGATGTTAACAAAAAAAAAAAAAAAAAAAAAAAATTAACATCACAATTATTTTCAAACCGATAGTTTAATTTTTAACTAAATAGTTTGAATTTTCAACTAAAATGATATATTTTCAACCAAAAAAATTAATTTTTAATAAAAAAGTTTAACATTCAACCAAAGAGTTGAATTTTCAACAAAAAATATTATTTTTCACCACGAAGATTACTTTTCTAACAAAAATACGAATTTCAACAATATAATTAAATTTTCAACTAAACAGGTGAATATTAAAAAAATTAATTTTTAACTAAATAGTTAAATTTCCAACCAAAAATGTGAACATTCCTCTAATAAGATTATTTTCTTATTAATTCCCCCTCGATTTTCACACACTTATAAGGGAAATCATACATAAATAAAATTCTTTTCCTCGATAGGCGTGGATTCGAAATGCATTCTATCGTTTCCTGTTATTAGCGGGAGCGACTCGAAGAATCATACTCGTAAACGCCTCTTTTTTACTTTAATCCAATATATTTTTCCCTAAAGCTGTCTTTAAACTTTAAACGACATTTTAGAAATCCCTGATTTATTTTTTCTAATTCGAAACTTTTTCTAATTTGATACCAGCTGTAATATGTATATTTTTTTGGCTGGAGATTCATCGTTTTAGTTGAAAATTCATCTGTTTGGTTAAAAATTGAACTATTTGTTTGAAAATTTAACTAATCAGTAAAAATTAACATTTTGTTGAAAAACCATATTAATAATATAAATAATTCGTTAAAAATTAATTTTTTCAACATTCACCTGTTTGGTTAAAAGTTAAATTATTTTGTCGGAAATTCATTTCTTTTTAAGATTTACCACTCTGGTTGTAAATTTAATTATTTTTTGAGAACGTATCATTTTTAGTTAAAAATTCATTTATTTTGTTGAAAATTCGTCTCTTTTGTTAAAAAAGTAATCTTCTTCGTGAAAAATAATATTTTTGATTGAAAATTCAACTCTTTGGTTGATGTTGAACTTTTTTATGAAAATTCATTTATTTTTTTTGGTTGAAGATTCATCATTTTATTTGAAAATTCATCTTTTTGAGTGAAAATATAACTATTTTGTTTGAAATTCTTTTTTTTTCATCAAAAATTAAGTTTTCTGACTAAAAGTTAACTACTCTACTTTGGTTGAAAATTTATATTTTTAATTAAAAACTCATATTTTTTATTTGTAATTAAACTATTTTGGTAGAAAAATAACTTTTTTTAACAAATGATGTTATTAATATAGATAATTCGTTGAAAATTAATTTTTTAAACATTCACCTGTTTGCTTGAAAATTTGATTATTTTGTTGAAAATTCACTTCTTTTTCAAATTAACCACTCTGGTTGTAAATTTAACTATTTTTCTGAAAACGTATCTTTTTAAGTTGAAAATTCATTCATTTTGTTAAAAGTTGTCCTTTTGTTAGAAAAATAATCTTTTTTGTGATTAATAATATGCTTGGTTGAAAATTAATTTTTTTGGTTGGAGATACATCAATTCAGTCGAAAATTCAGCACTTTGGTTAAAAATGTAACTATTCTACTTTTGGTTGAAAATTTGTATTTTTAATTAAAAACTCATATTTTTGGTTGAAAATTAAACTATCTTGGTAAAAAAATCAACCACTTGGTTAAAAAATAAACTATTTGTTTGAAAATTTAACTATTTGGTAAACAATTAACTTTTTTGTTCCAAAATACTATTTTCGGTAGGAAATTAAACTATTTTTTTTAAATGTATACTTTTTAGTTGAAAATTAATTCATTTTGTTGAAAATACGTCTCTTTTGTTAAAAAAAGTAATCTTCTTCGTAAAAAAAATATTTTTGCTTGAAAGTTCATTTTTTTCAGTAGAAAAGTCTACAAATAAATTTTTGGTTATGAATTCTTATATCCTTTTTTGGTACGAAAGTGAATTATTTTGTCGAAAATTTAACAATTTTGTTCAAAAGTCACACTTCTTTGTTGAAAATTCAACTGTTTTGTTGAGAATTCGCCTTTTTGGCTTAAAAATTCAACAATTCAATTGCAATTGTTTTCCATCCTTGACTTATAAATTATTTCTGTAAACATTTAATCTTTTTTGGTTAAAAATGCAAGTGTCTGGTTGACAATTAATCTGTTTCGATTGAAAATTAACTTTTTTGTTAAAAATTCAATTGTTTTGTAGAAAATTCGTATTTTTGGCTTAAAAATTCAACAATTCAGTAGAAAATTCAACTATTCGGTTAAAAATTTATCTATTTTGTTGAAAATTCGCCTTTTTCGATAGAAAATAAATTTTTTTGTTAAAAATTCATTTTTGTAACTGAAAATTTAACTATTTTGTTGAAAACTCAACTCATTGGTTAAAAATTTACTTTTTTGTTGATAATTCAACTGTTTTGTAGAAAATTCACAATTTTGGCTTGAAATATAAAAAATTTGGTATTTTTGTGAAAATTAGTTTTTGTTTTGTAAAATCCAACTGTTGTTTATTTCAAATTAAAACTTGTTTTATGAAGTATCAACTATTACATGTTTTGTTGAAAAATCGTCTTTTTAGGTTGAAAATTCAACTCCTTGGTTGAAAGTTGAACTACTTTCTTAAAAGTTAATTTTTTTTCTTTGAGATTCATCATTTTAGTTGGAAATTCGTACTTTTAAATTAAAAAGTAATTTTTCAACTGAAACTTCAAATGTATTGTAGAAAATTCGTGTTGTTTTTATTCAAAAATAATTCTCTTAAATGAAAATTTAACCATTAAATTTTTGGTTAAAATTGATCTTTTTAGTATAAGAATGCAATTATTTAGTGAAAAAATTTTGAAATGGAACAAATATAAACTAAAAATTATTCAAATAAAATTTGGGCTAACATCACATTCATTGTTCAAACTATTTAGTTGACAATGTGTGGGATTCTTTGGAAAATTCGTCTTTTCAATAGAAAATAAATCTTTATGGTTGAAAATTCAACTATTTGGTTACAATTCTATGTATTTTGTTCACAATTCGCCTTTTCTCGTAGAAAATTAATCATCTTGGTTGAGAATTCAACTATTTGATTAAAAACGTATTTATTTTGTTAGGAATTCATCTTCTTAAAATAAGCTATTATTTAATAAATATACGGATGTTTGTTAACTTGCATTAATCATTACCTCACTAAGTGAAAAGTGGACGAAAATTTTAAAAGTTCAGAAAAAACCACAAATTTTTAGCACCTATCTAAGATAAGATGATTATGAACAATACTAAATTGTTTGAACAAATATTTTTGCTAACTTGCATTATTTATTACTTCATAACGTAAAAAGTGGTAAAAAGTTAAACATTTCAGAAAAAACACAAGTTTCTAGCATTATTCCAATTGAATATTAATAAAAATAATAATAAATTCTTCAAACAATTGATTTTATTAACTCAAATTAATTTTTTCATCACTTTAATTAAAAATTGGACAAAAAGTGTAAAATTAGAAAAAAAAACTGCAATTCAATGTTAAACGAAAAGTGGAAATTTTTTGAAAGAAACGCGACTTTCTAACTCTATTCTGAGAGCAAATTGCTAAAAACAATAATAAATTGTTCAAACGATTTATTTCAATATCTAATTATTTATCAGTATAAAGTAGTATTTTATGTATTATAAAAAATTTGCATAAAAGAAACCGAAAAAAATCATTATTAGCGCCAAAAACTCGCAAAACCCATTTTGTCACTTATGGGGTTTATCTGGGACCCTATAAAACATACTCAAGAGGGTCTTATTTATAAAATAATATTTTATTCATATTATATGACTGATTGTGAAGATAAATGTTGAGTTTCAGCTCGACTCAGCTAATATCGACGATTCTGAATACAATTTACAAAAACGTCTTTTTTTCTTATGGGAAATACGTGTTAAACTTAATGGGGCTTGCGCCACCTCTAAATATTAAAAAAAAAATGGATTCATTTTTGTGTGGATTCGAACAAATTTCCTGGCGATATGCATGAAAATTCGAGGAAAAAAAATTTTGTTCACCCTACTCTACATGCTAAAGTTGGGAATTGGGGAATATAATATTTCAGAATATTTGTGAATATTTAGGAATATTTAGGAATATGTAGGGATATGAGGGAATATTTGGGAATATAAGGAATATGAGGGAATATTTGGGAATATTTGGGAATAGAAGGAATATGAGGGAATATTTGGGAATATAAGGGAATATTTGGGAATATAAGGAATATGAGGGAATATTTGGGAATATTTGGGAATATAAAGGAATATTTGGGAATATAAGGAATATGAGGGGATATTTGGGAATATAAGGGAACATTTGGGAATATAAGGAATATGAGGGAATATTTGGGAACATAAGGAATATGAGGGAA
>CAKNYM010052268.1:252669-265699 GCA_932195095.1 Andricus curvator
TGAGGGAATATTTGGGAATATAAGGGGATATTTGGGAATGTGAGGGAATATTTGGGAATATAAGGAATATGCGGGAATATTTGGGAATATAAGGAATATGAGGCAATATATTTGGAAATATGAGGGAATATTTGGGAATATGAGGAATATGAGGCAATATATTTGGAAATATGAGGGAATATTTGGAAATAGAAGGAATATGAGGGAATATTTGGGAATATAAGGGAATTTTAGGGAATAGAAGGAATACGAGGGAATATTTGGGATTATAAGGAATATGAGGGGATATTTGGGAATATGAGGGAATATTTGGGAATATAAGGAATATAAGGGAATATAAGGAATATGAGGGAATATAAGGAATATGAGGGAATATTTGGGAATATAAGGAATATGAGGGAATATTTTGGAATATAAGGAATATGAGGGAATATTTGTGGATATAAGGAATATGAGGGAATATTTGGGAATATAAGGAATATGAAGGAATATAAGGAATATGAGGGAATAAGTGGGAATATAAGGAATATGAGGGAATATTTTGGAATATAAGGAGTATTTGGGAATATAAGGAATATGAGGGAATATTTGGGAATATAAGGAATATGAGGGAATATTTGGGAATATAAGGGAATATTTGGCAATGTAAGGAATATGAGGGAATATTTGGGAATATGAGGAATATGAGGGAATATTTGGGAATATAAGGAATATGAGGGAATATTTGGGAATATAAGGAATATCAAGAATATCTGGGAATATTGAATGAATATATGGGAATATTTCGTGAGTGTACCAGGAATATCGGAGCGGTCGCCCCCTCGGAAGAATCATACTCGTTTACGCCTCTTTTTTACTTAAATCCAATATATTTTCCCCTAAAGCTGTCTTCAAACTTTAAACAACATTTTATAAATCCCTGATTTACCTTTTCTAATTTGAAACTTCTTATAATTTAATACCAGCTTTAATATGTATAATATATATATATATAATTCCACTATTATAAGAACATTTTCCAAAGACCTCGGACACTCATTTCCATAAAGAGCACCGAGATAACTTTCTAATTAAAATCATAAGTTAGACGCGGACGACTTAGGAGAACGTTCCTTCCAACTTCGTATAAAAGGAGGCACTACTTCGACCCAAGATCTAATTAACTCGAGGGACAAGAACTATATTAATTTCCTTTCTTTTACTTCGGTCCTTTTTATCCGGAGGCAATGTAATGTATAGTAATTATATCTGAACTATTTTTTGTAAAAAAAGGAAAAAATAAGCGAAGATCTTTTTAAAAGATTACATGCAGGTGAAAATCAATAAGATGTTAGTTAAGCTAAAATCAATAAATAATTATTCAATTAAAATGATTTGTTGTAAAAAGTATTTCAGATAAAATTCCATTTTCTTCTATTCAAATAATTCATAATAAGTTTAAAAATAATAACAAGCGACATTATTTTTTAAGTTTTTTTTATTTATTTTAAGGTTGTACAAAGTTCATTTTTTAACAAATAGTTGAATTATTGAACGAAAATATGAATTTTGAACCAAAAGGTTCATTTTCAACTAAAATTATGACTCGACAATACATTTTTCCACCAAGAAAGAGTTTTCACTCAATAAAGAAAAAAATCTAATCTAAAATGTTGAACTTTTTTGATAAAAAGATGAATTGTTGAAAAAAAATTTGAGTTTACAACTGAAAAAGATCACTTTTCTTCCAAAAATGGAATAGTTACATTTTCAGACCAAACCATTCATTTTCAACAGAAAAAATAGATTTTTAACAAAATAGTTAAATTAAATTAAAAATATAAAAGTTCATATTAAAAATAAAAAATAATCTAATTTTAAATAATAAAAAAGGGTTAAATTCTTCCAAGGAGACGAATTTTCAACAAAATAGTTGAATCCTCAACCAAAAAAAAAGTTTTCAACCAATAGGATTAATTTTCTGCCAAAAAAGACGAATTTTCAACCAAAGAGAGGAATTTTTATCTAAAATAATGAATTTTTGAAAAATAAAGTTAACTTCTACCTAGGAGTTGAATTTTTGAAAAAAAATGAATGCCCCACAAATAATATAATAGTTAATGCTGAAACTAAAAAAAATTTCAATTTTAAATGAATTTGAATAAAAAATTTTAATAAATAAGATTAAATTTCTACCAGAAGAGATGAAGTTTCAAACCAAAAAGAGAAAGTTTCAACATAATTAGTACATTTTCAACCAAAAAATGATTTTTCAGTCAGAACAAAAAATTATGATATAAAGAAAATATGATTTTTAATAAAAAAAAATTTCCAATATTTATTTATTCTTGAAGTTTGAAGTTTATTCTTGAAGTATTATCTTCAACTTAATTTTTAAATCTTGAAAGCTTTCATAATCTTAAAAAACCGCATAATATTATTTCGAAATCTTCAAAAAGCTGCGTTTTGTTTCAAGTTTTTGAAATCTTTTAAAATTTTAAGTATTTTTGAAATTTTTGAAAAACTTCTAAATATTTTTTAAAATGATCTTTTAATTTTTTAAATTTTAAAATAAATTTGTAACTAAAATGATGAATCTTCAACCAAAGAAAATTAATTTTCAAGCAAAGTGATGAATCCTCGATGAAAAAATTCATTCTTAACGAAAAATATAATAGTTCATATTAAACCTCAAAAATAATCTAATTTCAAATAAAAAAAAAGACGAATTTGCAAGAAAATAGTTAAATTTTCAACCAAAGAGAGGAATTTTTATCTAAAATAAGGAATTTTTAACTAAACAAGTGAATTTCTGAAAAATGAATTTAACTTTTAACCTGGAAGATGAAAAAAAAATGAATTTTCCACAAATAATATAATAGTTGATGCTGTAAGTAAAAAATTTTCAATAAAAAAGATTAAATTTCTAACAGAAGAGATGAAGTTTCAAACCAAAAAGACAAAGTTTCAACATAATTGTTGCATTTTCAACCAAAAAATGATTTTTCAGTCATCAAAAAAAAAATGAAGGCAAATTGTAATTTAAAGGGAATATAATTGGTAATAAAAAAATAAAAATTTCGAATAATTATTTATTCTTGAAGTTCATTTGTTCATTTTCTGTAGCATTATAATTATAGAAATATAATTTTCCTGAGTTTCTCGAGAAAATAAAAAATGATATTTAGGACTTTTTAACGCAGGGAAATTAAAAAAAAATATTTTCTAAATGTTCGGAAATCTTTTAAAGTCTTAAAGGATTTTCAATTTGTTCAAAAATTCCTAAATATCTTTTAAGCTGACTCGAATTATTCCTGAAATTATAATAAAATCTTCCCGATCCTTTTTTGATAATTTAAAAAAACCTTTGGTACGTTTTGTTTCAAGTTTTTGACATGTTTTCAAATTTTAAATTATTTTTGTAATTTTTGAAAAACTTCTAAATATTTTTTTAAATGATTTGAATTTTTCCTAAACTTTGAAAATGGTCTGCAAAATTGAAAAATAATCTCTTTGAAATCTTTTAGATTCTTTTGTGACAATTTTGGAAATATTTTGGAATGTTTTGAAACATTTTTAAATATTAAATATATTATATAATATTAAATATAATAAAAAATTTTCCCAGAAATCTTAAGTTTAAGTTCAAAGTTATTGTCTTATCTTTAGAAAACTTCTAAATATCTCTGAAACATACTCGAATTTTTTCAAAAAATTACAAATTTTTTGAAATAAAAAATTTTGTTTCACAATCTTCTACACTCTCTTCCAAAATGGTAGGAAATCATTTGAAATGTATTAAAATATTTCAAAATACTTTCTTCAAATTAATAAAAAAAAATGAAAAATCAATTTTAGTATTATTATTGAATGACAATATAAAATTTTGAAATAAGGAAAATTTTTCGAATGGAATAAAAAGGAATGGAAGTTTTATCAGTTGTAAATAAAAGCATTTAATGCTGAATGATTCAAGATTTAAAGTATTTGGAATAAAGTAATTTGGAACCAAAAAATTTTAAATATCTAAATCTAAAATTATTAAACTAAAAAATGACTATCAAGGCTTTAATTATGAAATTTTGAAAGATTTAATAGTGAAATTGTCCTGTTATTTTTAATATTTGATTTTGGAAACAAAATTGTGAAATTCAAAACATCTAAAAATTAGGAAATTTTAAACCGATGATTTTCTAATTCAGGCTTTTAGGGTCAAAATCTACAAGTTTTATTCAAATACTTGATCAATACAATCAATAATTTTGAAGTTGATCAAGAAGAACATGGATTTTCGGGTATCCGGGAAATTTTGGCATAATTATTCCGAATTTTTTTTTAACAAAATTTTACACAGATTTTTTCTCACTACGCTCTAATTTTTAATTTGCAAATTGGAAAATAGGCAATTGATGTTACAGATTCGACAGTTGCAGAAAAGAGTACTTTCACTCTAGAGCAAAAAGTGCGCTATTAACCAACATTTCTCTGAGACGATCAGTGTTAAAATTAGAATTTTAGATAAATGACTAAATTTTATGGGACATTAATATAATTACTATATATAGCATATTTATTATTGTTATTATACCACCAAGCAAAATAATTTTCATAGCAAGTTATAACATTTCATGCAATTGTAATTATATATATTACTAGGAGGTTCATGCCTTATGGAAAATGTATTTTAATGTCACTTTTTACCTATATTTTCACTTCTGAAACCTGATTTGTTAGTAGTATTGAGAAATAAATACCAGGTTAAGTTACTACTTTACTACATTATTTTCATTCTAAGTACTTTAACAATTATCCTAATTTTAAGTTCCCACGCAAATGTTGGTGCAAGAAAATAAATGATTGGTTATAATTATCAAATCTTAATTCGAAAGTGCAGATTTAGTCCTAAAAAGTGAAAAATGCTTGTTGAAATTCATAAATTTCGTTTAATTGGTTCTCAGTTAGGTTAATTTATTTTTAAGTAGTTCATGAGTATTGCTCATTAAGGATAGTAAATTGGTCACCAATAATGAGGATAAGAATAAAAGTATTTCTTTTTATAACGTAATTTATAACATAATTATTCTTATTTGACCAAAAAATAACTGAAAAATGAAAAGAATAATTTTAAATTAAAGTACAATTTTCATTGAAACAATGATTCAATAAACAATTATTGTCTTCAGCATCTTGTTTTTTTATTTTTACAATTTCTATTTTTTGAAGAAAATGTGAATAAGAGAGGTTCGCATTGGCCAACTCTTAATTCTCTGAGCATACCACTTGAAAAACTGAGATTATAAATAAAATGCGAAAAGATATTTTTAAATGAGATTCGCGCGGTCACCGCGTCCTCTTGTTTGTCTTGCGATTTTCATGTCTATTACGCTTCTCGAAAAATTAGCACATAAATTTAATAAATGAAATTCATCATAAATCAACATTCAAATTCTTCTCTAACTTCCAAAATTCAAATTCAACTACGAAATTGTTTGTCATTAGAAAACCCAAGAATTTAACGAATAAATTTGAAAAACACAAATTTATACAATATACAATTAAATTCAAAAAATAAAAATAAAAAAGAGGAAAGAAAAAGAAGGCAATTACTAATTTCCCTGTTTCCATGTTTCTCTCGTCTTTATTTATTTATTTTTTCAAATCACAATTAAAAAACATTTTTAAAAATCTACCTTAAAAAAAAAAAATTTATAATCAGTGTAAATTTGAATTCTTCTCTAACGTCCATCGTTCAAATGTAGCTACGAAATCTTGTAAATTATTATAAAAATGAAACATTTTTGTAATTTTTGTTTCATTCAGATTGAAAAAGAAATTCTAAAAATACGACAAACAAATAAGAAAGGTGATTTGGAAGTTGCCTTCTTTTTACCCTCTTATTTGACTTTGATTTTTGAATTTGAATAGAGACATTTTTACTTAATTTTTTTATATTTCAACAAAAACATCTAAATAAATATTTTGTTTTTGAATCACAATCAAAAAATATTTACAAAAAACTACCTTAACAAATTTAAATTCTTTAATGTTCAAAATTCAAATTAAACTACAAAATTCTTGGATATTGAATAAACGAAAAATCCTACTATCAAATAAAAAAAAAGATTTTATGCAAATTAAAAAATTTGAAAAGAGAAAAGGAAGAGAAGGCAATCACAATAAAAAAACATTCACAAACATCTACTTTAAGAAATTGAATTCAGAATAAATCAATGTACCTACGAAATTCTTGTAAGTTAAAATACCAAAAAAAAAACATTTTTGGGAATATTTTTTTATTTTAATAAAAAAAAAATATATTCAAAATTGAATTCAGAATACATCAAAATTTTAAATTTTCTCTAGCGTCCAGCATACAAATTTAAGAACAAAATTCGTTGAAATTAAAAAAAAAACAAGAAACCATTTTTGTGAATATTTTTTATCGTTTTTCAATCAAAAATGGAAAAGACGAGAGAAAAGACTTCAAAAACCAGACCTTCATATAATCGATTTTTTTTTAAAACTTTTGCTACTTATTTGTTTAGTAGAGAAAATATAGATTGCCAAAGATTTCACTTGACATTTTTCTTTAGTTACTACACTTTTTCTATTTTGGACACTTTTTGATTCACCAAAGCACAATTTGTTTAATATTTATTCCAATTTTTTTTCTTTAAGTAACCAGAAAGTATTTTTAAAATCTTTTTATTGCAAATTAAAATTGTCACTTGACTGTATGGGTATTATAATTGATTTTACAGATTTTTTGGTATTATAAAAATTCTAAAATTATCTGAATTGTTTGGATCTAGAGAAAAAAAAGTTGTTGGTTGGCATCCGAAAAAAAGGACAAAAAATTGAAATTGGTTAATATCTTCTGTTGAGTTTTTGGATTTAAAACTTCAAAGAAATATCCGATAGGCTCAAAAATTATAAAAGTTTTTTTTTTTATCGACAGTTCCTGATAGTGAACAGTAATAAAAGTAAGAAAGTCGAAAAATTTTCAATTAAAAATTATTTGAAACTGAGCAAAAAGCATGTTTTTTGGATTGAGTTAAATTCACACTTTGTTGGAAAAAATTGAATCATCGTATTATTTTGCTTTCATGGAAAAAACTTTTTTTGGAATTTAGAAATTTGAGGATTTATGATTTTTTTTGCGATTTTGTAATGCTTCAAATAACACGATTTTTTTCATGAAATCAAAATAATACTATGATTCTTTGATTCAAGTTAAAAAATTTTCATGTTCGACATATTTAACTTTTTTAAGAAAAGTGTAATTTTAGCTCAATAAAAAAAAACATATTTTTTGCACATTTTCAAAAAAATCTCAATTGAACAGAAATTTTTTTCTTTAATTTATAATTTTCAATTAACGATTCAAATTTTTGTTGTTGTTTTTTTTGTATTTTAACCCATAATTTTTTTCCCTAGACCCAAGTTTTAGGAAAAAACTTTTTTTTTTAAACTTTTTAATTATGAAAGTATCTATATAAAGAAACTAGATTTTATCATTTTTTCTCTTGAAGGACTTTTTTAAGTATAAAATAAAGAAGTATGAAGAAAATAATTTTGAAAGAAAATCAATTTTATTTTAAACATGACAAATAAATACATTGTAACAACTAAAAAAAAAATCTGCCCTCCGCGCGGGATTGGCAATATTTACTTTCTCCGTCAACTTGCTGAAATATTTTTAGCTAGTTAAAAAGGAATTTTTTGGTTGAAAATTCATATTTTTGTTGAAAATTAAACAATTTTAAAAGAAAATTCAACTATTCGGTTGGAAAAAGACCATTTTTTTTATTGAAGATTATTGTAGAAAATTAACTGTTAAAAATAATTATATATTTGGGTTAAAAGTTCAACTGTTTTGTAGAAAAATTAAAAAGGTACACAGAAAAAATGTAACTATCTAATTTTTGGTTGAAAATTGACATTTTTAATTGAAATTTGATCTTTTCTGAACTATTTTGGTAGAAAATTTAATTATTTTGTTAAAAATTGGTCTATTTTGAATGAATTAGGCTGGTTGAAAATTCGTTTTTTTTGTTTAAAAGTCATTTTTTAAACTGGGATTTTTATTATTTTAAAAATCATCTTTCTTGGTTGAAAATGCATCTTTCTTCGTTAAAAATAGACTTTCCTTATTGAAAGATTTAATTGTCATTCTTCAATGTATCAAGTACATACATCGCACTGAGGAGGACCCCTACCCGTCGCTGAAACGTTTTTAAACCCGCGGCCGAAACGTTGGCAAAATCCGCAGCCGAGACGTTCGCCCATTCTGCATCCGAAACGTTTACAAACTCCGCGGCCGAGACGTTCGTCCATTCTGCGGCCGAAACGTTTATCAATTCCGCGGCCGAGGCGTTTTCCAAATTCTTATCTATAAAAATTACTTCATGTAATTATATGTACCCATAAGACACTAATGCCAATAGAAAAATTCTTTCAAACAATAAAGGAGCAATATTTTCGGGTGTGTTGTTAAGCCCCTATACGTTTAATTAGAAGCGGAATGAGAGAAGCATGTGCGTCCAAAGAAGAATTACAAGACACCCTGAACTCTTGTTCTTTCTTGTTTCCTCACCCTTAATCAACCCCCCCCCCCCCCCCTTCCCCTACCGGGTTTCCTTTCTCCTTGGCTATCCTAGCAAGCTCTTCACGTCTCGGTCGTCTTCGTATTCGTCCTTGTCTTCCTGGTTGGTCTTCCAGGTCCAGCCTGCTCCTTCTCACTTATTTGATTTTCCTTGTGTTTGTTTAATCAGAAGAGGAGCTCAGTCTTCATTACCGGCACTAGTTTATCTGACCTGTCGTCAGACTCTTTCTAGCCTCCGTGAGCGAAACGGTGTCTATGGGGAGTCGTCTCGTCTTAACAAACGTTCGAATGTCCGAGTCTCTTGGAGACGGATTCAAAACCACAGAGTGTTTGTTGACTGTCAGGGGGGGGGGGGGGGGATTAACTGCTTTTTCTCTAATTAATTGGAAGCTTTGTCGAGTTAGAATTTTCCAGTACAGGATCTCTGTGTTAGAGTTATACAAAATTGAATAAAAGACAAAGAAATGATAAATTTTTAAAATTAAATTTATTCAGAAAAAAGATCTTTCATTTTCGTTTCGCTTGGATTCGAACGCCAGGTCAACTGATTGCCGGTCAGGTGCTCTACCACTAAGCTACTAGAGAGATCGGAAGAACCTTTTTTCTGGATACGCTTTATTTTGCAGGATGTTATGTTTTTAATACAAGACAATTTTACTAGGAATCTGTATTATCATCGGAGATGGTAACGATCAATCAGAAGAGAAATCTTTACATAGACCGTGAAAATGGAAATCTACAATATCGATCAACGTTATCTCCTCTGATACAGAAAACCTTTAACGTCTTTCCAGACTAGATGGAACTATATATTTAAAAAATTTCTAATTAAATTTATTCAGAAAAAAGATCTTCTCCTTTCGCTCCGCTGGGATTCGAACGCCAGGTCAACTGATTGCCGGTCAGGTGCTCTACCACTTGTAAGCTACTACAGAGATCGGAAGAAGAATCCTTTTTCTAAATACACTTTCTTTTGCAAGATGAAATTTTTACACACACCATGAAAATGGAAATTATAAGGTGTACAAACTATATGGATAGGGGGCAGCGTGGCTCAGATACTAGCGTGCTTGGAATATATTTATACCTTTTTTTTGACAGGAAATTTGCGAATTTCTTCTCTTTTCTGATATGAATTGTACAACTACTATTTGTCGAAAAAACACATTTTTTATGTTGGTTAATTGTTTAAACAATCCGGTAACAGTTGCTTCCATTATTTCATTGTGTTATAGAAGCAAACACGTTTTTTAGCATTTTAAGCTTCTAACGTACATTGTACAATTTGCGATTGTTTAAACAATTATAGAATTGTTATAATAGAAACATCGGTTTTATGAATTTATTAGAAAATTTGGTTTGTTCTTAAAATCTCATTTTTAAAGGAAAAAGATTAAACTTCAACCAAAAACCGTTGCATTTTCAACCAAATAGTTGAATTTTCAAGTCAAAAAGACGATTTTTTCAGAAGACAGTTGAATTGTTATCTAAACAAACTGATTTTCTATTCAAGAAGGCAAATTTTCAACTAAAAAGGTGAATTTTCAAAAACAAGAATTAAATTTTCAACAAAATAGTGGAATTTTCAACGAAGTTTTTCAATTTTAGATAAAAAAAAATAATTCTCAACGAAACATGTAATACGTAGTTGGTATTTCAACCAAGAAAAGATTTTAAATTTAAATAAAAAATAGTTTACTTCAACCAAGAAAGAAACGAATTTTTAACGAACTAATTGAATCCGAAAATAAAATAGAATAATTTTGAAAAAATAGTTGCATTTTTAGGTAAAAAATATTAAATTTCTACCAGAAAGGATATATTTTCAAACAATAGAGACGAATTTTCAACAAAAGAATTGAATTTCCAACCAAAACAACGTAGACATTAATTTTAAACCAAATTTTTGGTTTTGAATTGAATTTGTACGTAAACAATAGAATTTTGAATCCAAAAAGATGAATTTTCAATTGGGAAAGATTTTTCAGTGATGAGAGAAAAAAACTGTTAACCAAATTATCGAATTTTCGCAAAAACAAGGCAAATTCTCTAGAATACCGTTTACTTTTCAACCCAAACATATAAATTTTTAACCGAGAAGTTAATTTTTGACCAAGAAATTAATTTTGAACAAAACAGTTGGATTTTCTACAAAAATAATTGAATTTTTCACCCAAAAAGATGAATTTTGAAAAAAACAGTTGAATTTTTAAGCTAAAGAGACGAATTTTCGATAAAACTGTTAAATTTTCAACCCAAAAATATCAATTCTCAATGAAAAATTTCATTTGCGTCTAAATAGTTGAATTTTACATTAAAAACGATCAATTTTCAACAAAAAAATAGAATAGTTAAACTAAAAACTAAAAAAATTGATTATCACCAAAAAAAAAAAAAAACGAATTTGTAACAACAACAAAAAAACGAAGTTCGAACCAAAAATATGCATTTTAAACTGATACAGTGAACTTTTAAAAACATTGTTGAACTTTTAATCAAATAGTTGAATTTTTATTGAAGAAGAATTATTTTCTATAAAAGGACGAATTTTCTACAAAATACATAATTTTCAATCAAAAAGATCAATTTTTAATTGAAAATAACAATTTTTAACGAAAAATGAAATTAGTTCCACTTTTAACCAAGTAGTGGAATTGTCCACACAAAAAAAAAAAATTTTTAACAAATAAAATTAATTCTGTACAGAAAAAATTTTTTTAAAAGAAAATAGATAAATCTTCAACCAAATAGTTGACTTTTCAACTAAAAATGATAAATTTACAATACAAAATGGAACAGTTCAATTTTCAGTTAAAAAAGTGAATTAAGAACCAAGAAACAACGATTTTTCAAAAAAATAAATAATTTTCGACCAAGAAGTGGAATTTTCAACCAAGAAGATTCATTTCCCACCGAACAAGGCGAATAAAAAAAAATTACAATCAAAAATAGGATATGTAGATTTTTAGTTGAGAAAATTAATTTTGAATAAAAAAAAGAATTTTCTACGATATAGTCAAATTTTCAACAAATGAAATTAATTTTTTCCCAAAACAGTCAAATTTTTGACACAAAAAGATGAATTTTTAACAAAATAGTTTAACCCGCAACCAATGAGACGAATTTTTAACACAATTAATTAAATTAAATCAAAAATCAAGTAGTTACGTCTTCAAATTAAAAAATTAATCGTTTACAAAAAAAAAAACGAATCCTCAACAAAATTGTCCACACAAAAAATGAATTTGTAGCCAAGAAAATTAATTTTTTACCAAAACAGAAGAATTTTTAAGAAAATACATGAATTTTCCACCAAATAGTTGAATTTTCAACTAAAAATGATAAGTTATATAAAATTTTTTTTAGACTGGTTAATAATAATGCCAAATTCAGAGGCCTTTTATCAGTATATAGATGTTAAAATTCAATAATCATCGACGAGTTTCGAACTGGTTTTCAGTTCCTTTTCAAGATGTACAAACTTTTTAAAAATGATAAAAAATGATTGAAAAAATGATAAAACTTTTTAAAAATGTTAAGTTTATAATGAAAATATAAAGATTAGATTTTCTGTTAAAAAATTAATTGTCAACCAAAAATTGAACGAATTTTTACCTAAATAATATAATTTTTACCAATCAAGATCAATTACGGATAAAACTTATAGAGGTAGATATTTATATTAAAAAAACTTGACTTTTGACCAAGAATAGTTGGAATTTCTTACTGGGTTGTATCGATTCAGTTTAAATTTAAGCAAAAAAAAAAAACAGAAGATGTGAAAGCTTATTTTAATTAATTTTTTCTGAAAGATCTTCTCCTTTCGTTCCACTGGGAATCGAACCTCAGAACTTCCGATTGCCGGTCGGGTGCTTTCCCTTCAAGCTACTAGAGAGATCGAGAGAAGAAACTTTTTTCAGAAAATACACGCATTATTTTGCTAGATGGTACAAGTTAAATTTTTTCAAGGAATCTGTATCATCATCAGCGAATAACAGAAATTTGTAACGTTTTTTCAGACTAGATTGAGATATAAATTAAAAATCATTTTAATTAATTTTTTCTAAAAAAAGATCTTTTCCTTTCTTTCCGCTGGGAATCGAACCTCAGAACTTCCGATTACCGGTCGGGTGCTTTCCTATTAAGCTACTAGAGAGATCGAGAGAAGAAAATTTTTTCAGAAAATACACGCATTTTTTTGCTAGATGGTACTAATTAAATTTTTCCAAGGAATCTGTATTATCATCAGAGAATAAGAGAAATTTGTAACGTTTTTTCAGACTAGATTGAGATATGAATTAAAAATCATTGTAATTAATTTTTTCTGATAAAAGGTCTGCTCCTTTCTTTCCGCTGTGAATCGAACCTCAGAACTTCCGATTGCCGGTCGGCTGCTTTCCTATTAAGCTACTAGAGAGATCGAGAGAAGAAACTTTTTTCAGAAAA
>CAKNYM010052268.1:277621-298578 GCA_932195095.1 Andricus curvator
CAGCAAATTACCTTCCTTCCACGATATTACCTGGTCTTAGCTAATTTCCTCTTCCCCCTTTTGCTCCTTCTTTTCCAATTTGATTCCATTTGAAGCATTAAAAAAAACCACCCATCTATAGTTCACCATACCCCGATTCAGAAAAACTGTCCTCTCAATTATGCTTAATCCCATTTCCAGTATTAATCAAACCACCTATTCAAAGTTAGCCATACCCAACTTCGGAAAAGTCTACCTCACAATCAAATTAGACCCCATTTCCAGTAATGTAACAAAAAAAGGTTTACCTCGTCCCGAAATGTCGAGCGACTTGCCCATCCCCTTTTCCAGCTCCACCAATCAACCGGGACGACTTGTTTATAGTTGGCCATAACCCAATTCGGAAAAATCTCCCTCTCAATTCTATTTAGACCCATTTCCAGTATTTAGGAAAAAAAATTTCGACCTGAAACATCTAGAAATGACCCAGAATTTCAATCGCCACCCTGTTGGATTTTATCACTGCAGCCAGACTATTTCCCAAAAAGTATTTTGCCCCAATTCGGAAAAATCTACCTCAAAATCCAATTAGACCCATTTCTAGTAATTTAAAAAACAAAGTGTCTCCTCGCCCCGAAATTTCGGGCGACTAGTTCATCCCCTTTTCCACCTACATAAATTTTTTCGGGCCACACGTCTATAGTTAGCCATACTCTAATTCGGAAAATTCTAGCTCTCAATTCTATTTAGACCCATTTTCAGTATTTAAGAAAAACAATTTTGACTTGAAAAATCCAGAAAAGTCCCAGAATTTCAATCGCCACCCTGTTGGACTTTATCATTGCAGCCAGACAATTTCCCAAAAAGTATTGTTTTTTAAACCAACCGTCTAAATTTGCCCATACCCCAACTCGGCAACATGTACCTCTCAATTATGTTTGATCCCATTTCCAGTATTAATAAAACCACCTGTTCATAGTTACCCATACCCAAATTCGGAAGAATCTACGTCAAAATGCAATTAGATCCCATTTCTAGTAATTTAAAAAACAAAGTGTCTCCTTGCCCCGAAATTTCGAGCGACTAGTTCATCCCCTTTTCCAGCTCTATCAATTTTCTCAGGCCACTCGTTTATAGTTGGCCATAAACCAATTCGGAAAATTCTACTATCTCGGCAAAATGTACCTCTCAATTATGTTTCATCCTATTTCCAGTATTAATCAAATCACCTGTTCATAGTTACCCATACCCAAATTCGGAAAAATCTACAACAAAATCCAATTAGACAATCCATTAGCGACTAGTTCATCCCCTTTTCCAGCTTCATCAATTTTTTCGGGCCACTCGTTTATAGTTGGTCATACCCAAATTCGGAAAATTCTACCTCTCAATTCTATTTAAACCCATTTTCAGCATTCAACAAAAACGAATCGAACTGCACTATCTGAAAATGCAAGTTGATCCTGAAATTTGAAAAGGTGAACCCGATTCGTTTTATTAGCAAGGATCTTTGCGATCGACCAGTAGGAGAACTTAAGCAGCGGCTTTCATTTCAGTTGTCGACTGTCGTCCAATACAGCATATTACCTTCCCTCTACGATATTACGGGGTCTTAGCTAATTTTCTTTTCCCTCTTTCTCTGCCCCTTTGCTCTTTCCCTCTCTCTCCATTTTCAGGAGACTCTATCTTCTCTTCTCTCTCTCTTGTGATTTTATCTCTCTCTCTCTTTCTTACCTTCTACTCGAGGTCGAGCGTCGGAGGGTGTGAGGTCATAGTGGTGGTTGTAGCTGAGGCGACCGAGGGCGTCTGGAAAAGGGGCTCTGGGGTGTCAGGGGGGTTGGTTGGTCAGTGCTCCTTACTTAGGGGGTGGCGAGTCTGTTCTTAATTAACGCTCGCCTCTTCTACTGCAACCCCCTCGCCACCACTGGCCCGTAATGAGGGTCTTTCCATGTATTAGTGCACGCCCAGCGTGTACTTACCAACTAACCGGAAACGCGTGTGGGTGACCTAGATGAGACCCCGTCTAGCTAATTCTTTTCTTCCGCGCTGACCACTAAAGTAAGTAGATGGCCGTGTACTCCTCGTCTATATATATGTCTATATATATAAATATATATGTTATATACGTACAAAAGGGAAGTGCTAAGTTTCTCAGTGTTTGTATGTCTCTCTGAGAGGGTTTGAGTGTCTGACAATGAAATTGCGAGTGTCTTAGTTCCTAGCCACATACTCATATTCCGCCGCCAACTTGGAGCAGCTTCGGAGAGCGCTACTCTTTTTCCACGCTTTCTGTGCTATGCACTTGTCGAGTCGTTCTGTGTCGATTCTACTCTGAGACGAATCGCTAACGCTCTTTCTTTTCATATTTCATCCCTTTTCCAATATTTTAGAAAAAACCACCCGTTTATAGTTGGTCATACCCCAATTCGGAATGATCTACCTTTCACTTACATTTTAACCCATTAAAAGTATTTAAAAGAAAAACTTTTATAGTTGCCCATGCCCTAATTCAGAAAAATAGACCTCGTTATATTTGACCCCATTTCCAGTACTTGAAATTACGCGTTTATAGTTAGCCATACCCTAATTCAGAAAAATCTAACTCTATCATATTTTACCCTATTACCAGTATTTTTTTAATCAACCGTTTACAGTTTTCATACCCCAATTCGGAGAAATGTAACACTCAATTCTATTTAAACGCATTTCCAGTATTAAAACAAGATAAAAAAACTATAATAAAAATCGAATGGCACTATCTGAGAATGCAAGTTGATCCTGAAATTTGAAAAGGTGGTACTGATTCGTTCTATTAGCGAAGATCTTTGCGATCGACCGGTAGGATAAATTAAGCAGTGACTTTCAGTTTAGTTGTCATACCCTAACTCAGCAAAATGTACATCTTAATTACTTTTGAACTCATTTCCAGTATTGAAATAAACTACACGTTTATAGTTGTTCATACCCCAATTCGGAAAAATTTATCTCTAAATTCTATTCGATCTCATTTTCAGTATTTGAAAAACCGTTTACACTCAGCCATACCCCAATTTAGAAAAATCTATATTTCTAAATTTGATTCGATCCCATTTTTAGTATTTGAAAACAAACCATTTATTTATAGTTTGCCATATCGTATTTCCCGTATTTAAAAAACCACCCGTAAGCCATTATAATTAATTTCAAATTCAAATCTTTAAAATCTGTCGAAATTTTATTTAGTTCCTTGAAACCCCTCAGCAAATTCCATGAAATCTGATATTTTCTGAAATCCTAAATTTAATTAAATACCTTGAGAACCTCCAAAATAGGATAAATTCATTGAAATCCTCGGAGATTTCTTAAAATTGTTTAAATCCTTTAAAAAAATTTTGTAATCTAAAATCCTTTGAAATACCCTAAAATACCTTAAAATTATTGAAATCTATTCACAACTTCTTGGAATATTTTAAAATACCGTAAAATATTCCAAGTTTCTTAAAATCTCATGAAATCCTTTGGAATTGTTTAAAGCTCTTGAATATTCCTTGAAATATTTCAAATACCCTTGAAAGTTTCTAAGCTATCGAAAATTTCTTGGAATTTTAAAAAATATTCTAAAATTTTTCTAATCTTTTGAAATATCTTTGAATTACTTAAACCTGTTGAAAATTTCTTGGAATATTTTTAAACACCCTAAAATATTCCAAATCGTTTGAAATATTTTGAAATTCCTTGGAATTTTCTTTTCTTGGAATTTTTGAAAATACTCTCAAATATTTAAAATCCTTTGAAATCCCTTTAAATGATTTAAATCTATTGAAGATTTATTGGAATATTTTAAAACACCCTAGAATCTTCCAAAACCTTTTGAATCTTATGTAACACCTTGAAATTTTTTAAGCTCTTGAAAATTACTTGGAATTTTTTCAAAATACTAAGTGAATAACGACTGAAAGTCATTGGAAGTACCATGAAATTCTTAAAAATAACTTAAGCCCATTGAAATCATACGAAAATTGTAAATTCTTTGAAATTCACTAAAATATTATACTCGTTTGAAGTCCTATCAAATCCTTTGAAATAGTTGAAAATCTTTTGAAATCCTTGAAATCCTGAGAAATCTCATGATTTCTGTGAAATTATTTTAAAATACTACAAATAATATAGAATTTATATTTTTTGAAGTCCCTTGAAAATTACTTAAAATCCTATAAAAATCCTTTGCCATTTTGTCAAGTCCATCAAAATTATTAAAAATGACCTAAATCCTTTTGAATTATATGACATTTTTCAATGAATTTATGAAGTTAAGGAAATTCTTCACAATCCCACACAATTAAGAAAAATAATTACATAAATGAAAATGAAAATATGAAAATAATTAAATAAAATAATAATGAAATATAATTAAATCCCTTAATTGTAAAATTTGTATTATATTATTGTATTAGTCTTGTATTATATTATAATTTGTTGCTTGTAAAATTCCTTGCATTACCTTGAAATATTATAAAATTTCTTAAAACGTTTAAAAGCTTCAAAACTTTTGTATAATAATTAAAATCCCTTGAAATGTGTTAAAAAAAATTGCATAGAAAACATTTGTTTCGGAAAAAGCATGTTTTTATTGTTTCTTAAACTGAAAATTAGATGTTAATTTTTTTATTGATATACAAACTGTTTATTGAATAATATTAACATAAATTATTAATAATAATTAATTAACATTAATTTTTTAATTTTGAAGAAATCTGGCAAATGAAATTTTCTCTTATTAGTTTCGTCTTTCAGTAAGCTGTTAAGGTTCCTTTGAAAATTAACAGTTGAACTACTTTGTTAAAAATGTATTTCTTGTATTCGAATATTCCTCATTTTACTTAAAAAAAATCATTTCTTTGTTGAAAATAAAGTTTTTAACTGAAAATTTGAATAATTCATTTTCGGTTAAAAATATATCTTTTCTAGTTGAAAATTCATCTATTTTGTGAAAAGTTTGCAATTTTGGTACAAAAATTAATCCTCTTGATTGAAAGTTTAACGAATTGTTTAAAAGTTCGTCTTTTCTGGTGAAAAAATTAATCCTTTTGGTTGAACAATTAACTATTTGTTCAAAAGTTCATCTGTTTTAGTTGACGATTTGAGTATGTTGATGAAAATTGGTCTTTTTTGGTTAAATTTAAATGTGTTACATGTAAGATTAAAATACTTTTTGGTTAAAGTATCAACTATTAAATCTTTCGTTTAAAATTTTTCGAAACGAAAAGATCTGCTCCTTTCGCTCCGCTGGGAATCGAACCTCAGAACTTCCGATTGCCGGTCGGGTTGCTTTCCCATTAAGCTACTAGAGAGATCGAGAGAAAAAACTAAAAAAAAAACGCATTATTTTGATAGATGGTACAAGTTAAATTTTTCAAGGAATCTTGTATTATCATCAGACAATAACAGAAATTTTTAACGTCTTTTCAAAATAGATTGAGATATGAATTAAAAAATATTTTAATTGATTTTTTTTTCTTTTTCTGAAAAAAGATCTTCTCCTTTCGCTCCGCTGGGAATCGAACCTCAGAACTTCCGACTACCGGTCGGAAAAAAAATAAAAATAGAAAATAAAATAAAATATTGAAATAATAAATAAATAATAAAATAAAAAAATTAATGACATTTTTTGTTACTACTTTTGTCTTTCAGTAAGTCTAACTGCATACAAAGCCACTGACTATCGACTGAATGGTAACTTTATTTATCGTGGGGGAGAACAAGTGGCCCACATATTCCAAAACGTTTGCAAAATAGGGGAGTGTGGGACAAAGTGAGATTCAAGTGAAGGAACGGTTGCAAATTAAATTCCGTTTATTCAGGCAACCGAAAGAACACTTGAATCAAAATTATTCTCTAATTGATTTTCTTCCTAATTCTATAAAAAACAGTAAAATAATGAGGTATATTCCAACAAAATATATGAATTTTCAACCAAATAGCTACATTTTTAACCTACAAAGATGAACTTCAACTAATGAAAATAAGTTTTGAACAACAAATGGTATAGTAACATTTTCACTTTGAAAAATTAATTTTTTTTCAAATAAAAAGGAATTTTCAATCAGTTTAATTTAACAAAGAAAGAAGAATTTTTAACAAACTAGTTAAATCCTCAAACAAATAAACGAATTTTCCACAAAAAAGAATAATTTTCTACCCAAAAGGACGCACGTTTCTTTAAAAACAGTTTAATTTTCAACCAAGAAAGACACATTTTTAAGAAGAAATTGAATCTTCAAGTTTCCACTTTAAAAAATTAATAATTAAAAAAGGAATTTGCAACCATTTGAATTCAACAAAGATTTTCGACCAAAAAAGATGTCTTTCACAAAAAAGTTAAATTTTGAACGACATAATTAAACTTTTAATAAAATTGATGAAATTTTAACCAAATGGCTGAATTTTAACCATACACAGAGGAATTTTCAACCAAAAAGATTAATTTTCTACGAGGAGACGAATTTTCAACAAAATATTCGAATTTTCCGCTAAAGAAAATAAGCTATCAACCAAACATGGAACAGTTAAATTTTCAGTTTAAGAAATTACTTTTCAGTTAATTTTTAAAGCGGAAAAATACGAATTTTCAACAAAATAAATGGATTTTCAACAAATTTGTTGAATATTGAAGCCAAAAAAACGAATTATCTACAAAATAGTTCAATTTGCAATCCAAAAATATTATTTTCCAACGAAAAATTTAATTTTGTATCAAATAGTTAAATTTCTACGAAGTAGTTCGATTTTCGAAAAATAATAAAAGATTTGGCTAAAACCATACCATCAAAACTATAGTTAAAAAAATGAATTTTCAACAAAATAGTTCAATGTTCAACCAAAGAGATTTTTTTGTCTTTTTCGATTGAATTCAAGTGTTTTTGATTTGAAATTAAAATCTTTCCTTGGTTGCAATATAAACTTTTATATTTTTCGTTCAGCATTAATCATTTTAGTTAGAAATTCCACTTTTTTGTTGAAAATTTAATTATTTAAAAAAAATAATACTATTTTGTCGAAAATTTATTTATTTTGGTGCAAACAGGACTGTTTTGTTGGAAATTAAACTTTGTTGTTGAAAATTTAATTATTTTCTTAAAAATACTATCTTGTCGAAAATTTTATCACTTTGGCGAATATTTGACTTTTTTGTTAAAAATCCGTCTTCCTTGATTGATGATTCGACTATTTGGTTAAAAATGGATCCTTCTGTGGTTGGAGTTATTTTTTTTTAAATTCGTCTTTGTAGGTTAAAAATTCAACTATTTCGTCCAAATTGAATTATTCTGTTCTAAATTCGCTTGCTTCTGTAGAAAATAATTGAATTTTCAACAAAAAAGTTAAATTTTCAACAAAAAAGTCAAATTTTCACCAAAATAATGAAACTTTCGACAATGTAGTAGCGTTTTTGAGAAAATATTTAAATTTTCAACAAAGTTTATTTTTCAGAAAAACGGTCATATTTTCACCAAAATAAATAAATTTTCGACAAAATAGTAGTATTTTAAATAAAAGAATTGAATTTAAAAAAAAAAAAAATGTAGCTATAATGATTAATGCTGAACAAAAAATATGAAATTGTATATTTCAACGAAGAAAATATTTTAAGTTTAAATCAGAAAAACTTGAATTCAATCGAAAAGGACGAAAAAAAATTTCAACGAAGTTGTTGAACAGTTAAGTTTTTAACGAAAAAATGTAAATTTTCGACCAAAATATTAATTTTTAACTAAAAACGATCAATTAAAAAAAAAACAATGGAATTGTTAAATTTTCAGTTTAAAATTTTTATTTTCCACGAAAAAAATGTTTTTTGTTGAATATCGAACCATTTTGTAGATTTTTTTTTTAGAACTAATTTCTTCACCTGAAAAAGTAACTTTTAAATTTACAGTTGCAATTGATCTTTTCTAGTTCAAATTTAACTAATTGGTTGAAAATTCGCCTTTTTTTAGTTGAATACTACTTTTTTCAGCTGAAAATTTAACTATTCAATTACTCGTTGAAAATGGCTCGTTTTTACTTAAAAATTAAATAAAAATTCTATCTTTATTGATAGAGCAATTCTTTTTTGAAAAGTCAACTGTATTTTTAAAAATTCGTCTTCTTGGCTTATACATTTAACTATTTAGTTGTAAATGCAACCGTTTGGTTGATAATTACTTTTTTTTTCATCAAAAATTCAATCATTTGTTAAAAATTATTTGTTTGGGTTGAAAATTTAACTTTTTGGTTAAAAATTAAATTATTTTGTTGAGTATTTGTCTTTTTGAATTGAAGCTTCATCTTCTTTGGCTGAAAAGTCGTCTTTTTTGCTTAAAAGTTTAACTATTTGATTGGAAATTCAACTATTTTTTTGAAAGTGCAATAAATGTTGACATAAAATCTTAAGTATTGGATACTGAATTCAATATGGTGCCAAAAAAGAAACGAAGTTTCAAAAAAATTGTTAAATTTTCAAACCAAGCCACGAATCTTCAAAAAAAAATTTGTTAAAAAATTAATTTCCTTGGTTAAAGATCCAACTATTTGTTTAAAAATTTATGTATTTTGTTCAAGATTCGTCTTCTTTGGTAGAAAATGTATTTTCCTGGTTGAAAATTCAACTGCTTGTGTTTCGTTGAGAATTCATCTTTTTTGATAGAAAACTATTTTTCTCTATTGAAAATTCGATTTGATTGAAAAAAAAATTTGATTGAAAATTCACCTTTTTTGTAGACTGCAACTTTTTTTGGCTAAAAATTCAACTAATTGGTCGAAGCTCAAACTATTTTGTTAATTCATAAGAAACAATAAGATTTGAAAAAAAATTCCCCTTCATCCAAATCGTCTTGCGTAATTTTTGTATGGACCCTAAATAAATGAATGAAAAAAATTTACATGGAAAAAATTACGTTTTATATTATATTATATTACGTTTATTATATTTGTTTAAAACATCATAGAATTTATCAACTAAGTATGAGTGTCAATGAAATTATTATTAAGTTTACAATTAAAAAGACTGACAGCGAAAAAAAACTATTTTTCCATAGACCGAATAATGCATTTGTTTATTAAATTTGTTTTTGAAAAAATATACAATTTATCAACCAATTATAAATTTTGCTGAAATTATCATGAAGTTCCCAATTAAAAAGACTGACAACAAAAAAAACGATATTTTTTGTCCACAGATGCCCGAATAATGCATTTGTTTGTTAAATTAAACAAAAAATACAAAATTTATCAACTAATTATGAATGTCGCTGAATTTATTATGAAGATCCCAATTAAAAAGTCTGATAAAAAAAAAAGAATTTTTCCGTCGACAGATACCCCAATAATGCATTTGTTTATTAAATTTGTTTAGAAAAATCATGAAATTTATTGACTTATCATGAATGTAGCTTAAATTGTCATGAAGTTCCCAACTGAAAGGTCTGGCATTGAAAAAAACGAATTTTTCTGCCAACAAATGCCCGAATAATGAATTTTTTTAATAAATTTGTTTGCAAAAATCATAAGATTGATCAACAAATTATGAATTTTGCTGAAATTATCATAAAGTTCCTAATGCAAAAAATTGACATCGAAAAAAAACGAATTTTTCTGTCGAAAAATGCCTCATTAATGCATTTGTTTATAATATTGACAATAATAATCTACTAGAAGAAATTTCTTTATCATTATACTGTTTTCATTCAAATTTCTTGAAATATAATTTGAAAAAACGTAAAATTATGGATAACCGTAGAAAACATTCTTTCAACAAATACTTTGTTTATAAATTTTTTTTTGTTTATTGCTTAATACTGGAACATCTTCAACTAATGTTACTCTATGAAAATTTGGCGATTTCAACAATTTCCCTGTTATTGACGAGCACCAGGAACGTCAAATGGAAAAAATGGCCATTTTTTCGTCATATTTGTTTATTTATAAAAAAATTGAAAGCTCAATTTAAAAATCAGGTTTGGCAGCTCTTTTGAAAATCTAATCAGTTTTTTTTTTTCAATTTTTTTTTTGTCCAAATCGGTCAATATTTGTGGGCTGTACGTTATTTTGATCCAAAAAAGTCCCACTGTGCGACGGCACCTTATTTAAATTGAATGGATTGATTAAATAAAAATGGAAAAAAATCAGTAAAGAAATAATTATTTTTTTCTCATTTCTCTACCACTTCTCCGGAAAGGTGTTCTTCAATTGTAAAATGAAATCTCGGAACAAAAACATCCCTTGAATATTTGTTCTCCAAACTGCGAAAGTCGGAAGGCAAATCGAGTGACTCAGAAATATTCCAAGTTTCTACAAAATTTGCTGACTATTCTCTGTGAGTTGGGCTGAATAATAATTAATTGGCCCTCGCAAATCGTGGTTTGTGTGAACGAGCGATGAGGCAGCTGTTAGTACCCTCTGCTCCCCTGACAGACGCATTCTAGTCTAATAGAGAGAAAGAAAGAGAGAGAGAGAAACTTAGGGGTGGGGGTCGTCAAGTTCGGGGGTAGCAACCCCCTAATGCCGGAGAGGTAATTATTATACGAACCAATCGATACTTCGATGAGAGACTCGATGAAAAAAAAACCACTTGGAACTTTGGACGAGTCGACTGTTTTAACCGTTCGCGCCTTTCACTTCATTTCGACGCATCTTTGGGGTTGTTACACACACTCATCAATTCGTTAGTCAAAGAGAACCAGACACAGACACATTTTCACTTTGGGGGAGAAATCAAACATTTCTGCGACCATTTCTGCGAGGCGATTAGAAACCAGAGTGAAAATCCTAATCCCTAATATAAACGTTAAGGCTTACCCCTCAGTATTGAGGCACTTTCTAAAGAAGAATATTCCGGATTTAGATTTCATATTGGGGAAGTTCAAAAATTAAGGCAACCTATTTTAAAAACTTCCACCCGTTCCTTTTTTCGTCACTGATTGCAAAGGATTGCATGAGACTGCATATGATTGCATGAGACTGCATACGATTGGATGAGACTGCATACGTTTACATGAGACTGCATACGATTGAATGTGACTGCATACGATTGCATACGATTGCATGATACTGCATACGATTGCACGAGACTGCATACGATTGCATGAGACTGCATACGATTGGATGAGACTGCATACGATTGCATGAGACTGCATACGATTGGATGAGACTGCATACGATTGCATGAGACTGCATACGATTGCATGTGACTGCATACGATTGCATACGATTGCATGAGACTGCATACGATTGCACGAGACTGCATACGATTGCATGAGACTGCATACGATTGCATGAGACTGCATACGATTGCATGAGACTGCATACGATTGCATGAGACTGCATACGATTGTATGAGACTGCATACGATTGCTAGTGTTCTAAAGAGTTTAAGTGCTCAGAAAAATTCTCACGAGCATGAGAATATGTTCGAGAATATGCTCGACCTTTATGTGCTTTGAGAATTTAATGAGCATTTGTGAGCGTTTTGAATTACGATTTAAAAAATTGTATTTTCTATCTTTATTAATAATAATTACATTATTTAAATTTCGCGGGAAAATGTATCGCTTCAAATTGGTAAGGGCGGTGAATTTAAATGATAAAAGAAGTCAAAGTAATAGAAAACATATTATTCGCATTAATCAGTGCCTTATTCAGGGTTGCTACAATATCCCAATTTCTAAATTCTTCTAGGTATAAAACCAACCATACACCTAGAAGATTAATGATGTTAATACAAAAAAATGTTGTTTATAAATAAATTTTTAACACTTTCTAGTTTTGTTTTCAAGTCAAGAAGATAAATTTTCATCCGAAAATATTAACTTTTAACCAAATATTTAGTTGAATTTTCAACACAAATATTATTTTCTACCAAAAAAGACTCATTTTCAACAAAGTACATGAATTTTCATCTAAAAAAGATCAATTTTGAACCAAAATTACAATAGTTAAAATGTCAGAAAAATAAATGTTCACTAAAAAAAACAAACAATTTTCAACAAAATAGTTTTTTTATCCAAAAAATTATTTCGAACCAAAAATAGAAGAATCGAGTTTTTAGTTAAAACAATCAATTTTCAACAAAAAAATGAAGTCTCAACAAAATAATTCAATTTTGAACCCAAAAGATGAATTTTCTACCAAAAAAGATACAGTTTCAATAAAATATATGAATTTTCAACTAAAAAAGATAAATTCACAAACCAAAAATAGAATAGTTCCATTTGCAGTTAAAAAAGTAAATTTTGAACAAAAAAAAAAAGAGTTTTCAGCAAAATTAATTAATTTTCAACTAATTATTCATTAAAAATTAAATTATTTTTAATCCAAATGCTGAATTTTCAACCAAAAATTGAATTTTCAACTACATAGTTTTTTTATTCAACCAAAGAAATGAATTCTCAACAAAAAATAAAACAGTCAAATTTTCTACAAAATAGATAATTTTTCACCGAAAAAGATTACACTTCTATCAAAAAAGGTAAATTTTCCACAAAAAATGGAATCGTTAAAGTGAATTGTTAACTAAGCCGATGAATCTTCAGCTACATAAAATTTAATTTTGAACCGAATACCTGAATTTTCAACTAAAAAGATAAATTTTTTACCAAAAATAAAATAGTTTTTTCAGTCAGTAAAATAAATTTTCAACCAAAAAAGAAACAAATTTTCAACAAAATAGTTAAATTTTCAACCAAAGCAATCAATTTTCAACCAAAAAGATAAAGTTTCAACAAAAATGAGAGTACTTTTCTAAAAAAAAAAAAGACGGATTTTCAACAAATAGTTGAATTTTCAACTAAAACAGATACATTTTCAACTCAAAATAGAAATAGTTAAATTTTCAGTAAAAAAATTAAATGTCAATAAAATTAAAGTAAATTTTCAACGAAATACTATGATTTTCAGCCAAGAAGATTCAATTTCTATCAAAAAAGATCAATTTTCGACAAAAAATGGAAGTTACATTTTCAGGTGAAGAATTATTTTTAAATAAGAAGAAAGTTAAATTTTGAACCAAAAAGATAAAGTTTCAACAAAGATGAGTGTATTTTTCTACCAATAAAAAAGACGGATTTTCAACAAATAGTTGAATTTTCACCTAAAACAGGTAAATTTTCAAATCAAAATAGGATAGTTAAATTGTCAGTAAAAAAAATTAATTTTCAATAAAATTAAAATAAATTTTCAACGAAATAGTATAATTTTCAGCCAAGAAGATTCAATTTCCATCAAAAGAGATACATTTTCGACAAAAAATTAAACAGTTATATTTTGAATTAAAGAATTATTTCTAACAGAAAAAAAATAATTTGCAACCAAAAAGATGAATTTTCTACCAAAATAGATAAATTTTCAACAAAGTATATGAATTTTCAACAAAATATTTGAATTTTTAAAGAAATTTCAAACCAAAAAGATGAATTAGTCACCAAGAAGATTAAATATTCTTCAAAAAATTCGAATTTTCAATAAAATACAGGTAGATGACTCCTCCTTTTGGCCTCAAAATTCAAAAATTTTGTTCAAACTTTATGTATTTTGTTGACAATTTTAAACATAGAACTGGAATTCAAGAACAAAAAAGATGAATTTTTAACCAAATAATTGAATTTTCAACAAAATAGTTGAATTTGTAACCACATCGTTGAATTTTCGACGTAAAAAGAAAAAATTTCAACCAAATAGTTGAATTTAAAAAAAAAAATTAATTTTGAACCAAGCAGTTGCATTCTCAACAAAATAGTCGAATCATCAAGGTAAAAAGACAATTTTTTCAGGGGACAGTTGAATTTCCAACCCAGAACTTTATACCGAAAAATAATTTTTAATCCTAAAAACAAGAATTCTCATTCGAGAAAGACGAATTTGTAACAAACCAGTTGAATTTTCAAACGAAAAACATAATTTTTTAACAAAGATGAATTTTTAACAAAATAATTGAACTTTCAACAAAATAATTGAATTTGTAACCACATAGTTGAATTTTCAACCTACAAATATGAATTTTGAAACAAATATTTGCATTTTTAATCCAAAATGAGAAATTAAAAAAAAAAAAAACACAAAATTTTCAAAAAATAGTGTAATTTTCAAGAAAACAATTAAATTTTCAACCGGACTCACAAATTTTTTACTGAAATGATAATTATTTAGAGAAAAAGTATTTTCGACAAAGAATTTTACTTTTCAACTAAGTAGTAGAAACTTCAATACGGAAGATTCATACTTAAAAAAAATGTAATGGATGATATTTTGACAAAAAAAATGTAATTTCAAATAAAAAAGTTGAATTTAACGAAAAAAGATGAATTTGTAATAAAATAGTTTAATTCTCAATTAAAAAAGGCGAATTCGGCAGAAAAAAGTTGAATTTTCAAACCGTTAATATGAATTTTTAACCTGAAAATTAAGTTTTAACCAAGCAGATTAATTTTCAGCCAAAAAAGACGATTTCACAACAAATTATACATAAATGTTTGACCCTATCGTTGAATTTTCAACTAAAAACCATCAATTTTCAATCAATCATGAAATAGTTGAATTTTCAGGTAAAAAAATTAATTTTCAATGAAAAAAAGCGTTTTTTAGAAAAATAGTTAATTCTTCAACCAATAAAATTAATGTTCAACGAAGTAGTTCAACTCTCAATTAAGGAGTTGAATTTTTAACCAAAAAGTTAATTTTAAGCGAAATTTTCAACTAAAAAATATTCATTTTTGCTAACAAAAACGAAAAATGTACAACATAATACATACACTTTTTCCTATCAAAAAATTTTATGACATTTTTGTTCCGTGTCTTTTTTGGTAGAACATGAATTTTCTTGATGAAAAATTAATTTTCTTTGCAGAAAATTTAAACGTTTTGTTCAAAATTTGTTTCTTTTTTGTTTGAAAGTACTTTGGTTATGTTTGAAGTGTTGTAATTATTTATTTTAATAATTTCTTTTCTTTTCTGAGTTTTTTTAAGCAATAAATAATAATCAATATAACTGTGAACGTTAATATCGTATAATCCTAATAAACAGATGTATACAAGAAAAAAAGAAGGGTGGATGAGAGAGCGTGTGACTCCTGCCGAGAACTTTTTGTTATGAGAAGAGAAACTTTTTCTCCCCATTCTAAGTTTTCTCAATGCCGATAAATGGAATTCCCTAAGGGGTGATTCTCAGTATAACACCCTGTTTGCGTGAGTCCAAAATTCCGTGTCTCATTGACTCAGAAAATTTAAAATCGTCCTCGAATGTTTATTTCTTAATTAATCAAACTAATTATCTACCCTGAACGATTCTATCAAATTGGCCTTCCACCATCCTACATCATGCATTTTTTATTATTGCTCTACTGAGAAGTTCAAAGCTCTCCTTTCATACTTTTCCACCCCTACAATCCCCTAATTCTCCTCTTGACCCAAACTTCTTCTCTACTTCTTCCCCTCAGCGCAGTTCAATCTTCTCTTTCCCTGGCTTTCCAATTTCTTCTTCATCTACTTCTCCATCTACTTCCGCTCTACACACTTCCCCACCTAAAACTTTCCTTCCTTACTTCCCCAACCCCACATTTTCCCTCACTCCCTTAATACTCCTTTCCACCCACTCGCCATACTTTTACACCCCTCACTTCTCCTACATCTCAAAACTTCAACCTTCGCTTGCCTTACCTTCTCCAACTTCTTCCTCATCTAGTTTTCCATCTACTTCCCCTTTACTCACTTCCCCAGCTGAAACTTTCCTTCCCTACTTCCCAAACCCATATTTTCCCTCACTCCCTTAGCACACCTTTCCACCCACTCGCCCTACTTTTACAACCCTCACTTCTCCTACATCCCAAAACTTCAACCTTCGCTTCCCTTGACTTCTCCAACTTCTCCCTCATCAATTTCTTCATCTACTTACCCTCTACTCACTTCTCCAGTTGAAACGTTTCTTTCCTACTTCCCCAACCCACATTTTCCGTCACTCCCTTAGAACTCCTTACCAGCCACTCCCTCTAATTTTACACCCCACACTTCTCCTACATCCCCACACTTCAACCTTCGTTTCCCTTGCCTTCTCCAACTTCTTCCTCATCTACTTTTCCATCTATTTTGCCTCTACTCACTTCCCCAGTTGAAACTTACCTAGCCTACTTCCCCAACCCATATTTTCGCTCACTTCCTTAGCACTCCTTTTCACCCACTCCCTCTACTTTTACACCCCTCACTTCTCCTACATCCTAACACTTCAGCGTTCGCTTCCCTTGCCTTCTCCAACTTCTTCCTCATCTACTTTTCCATCTACTTTCCCTCTACTCACTTCCCCAGTTAAAACTTACCTTCCCGACTTCCCCAACCCACATTTTCGTTCACTCTCTCAGCACTCCTTTCCATCCACTCCCTATTCTTTTATACCCCTCACTTCTCCTATATCCCAACAGTTCAGCGATCGCTTTCCTTGCCTTCTCCAACTTCTTCCTCATCTACATACCCTCTCCTTATGTCCCCAGATAACACTTCCCTTTTCTACCCCACCTCCCTCATTTCCATTTATTTTCCGTAGTTCCCCTCCCCTCATTCCCCCACTTATCTTACTTTCGCTACCCTTATTACCTCTTACCACCATATTTTCACACCCCTCACTTCCCCTAGTTCCTCTTCCCCTTTCTGTCACTTCTCCTACATCCCTTGCTCTCCCACCCCTCATTTTCCCTAACTTCCCCTCATCTCACATCACAATTCGGAAAGATAAATGTGAATAAAAATTTTTTTTAATGTTTGAGAAAACGAAAATTAGTGATTTTATTCTACGAGCAAAGCATCTAAATGCAGTTTTCTTGAAAATTGCATCCATTTTCTTAAAAAGTCATCGCTTTTCATCAAAAATTCAACTTTTTAGATGAAAGTTGAACTAGTTTTTTATAAAAAGTAATTTTTTTGGTTGAAAATTTAACTATTCTGTTGAAAATTGTTTTTTTTTTGGTTGTTAAGAATTAATTTTCTTAAACTAAAAAGTTCCATTTTTTGTGAAAAAGTTATATTTTTATTTGAAAATTGATCTTTTTCAGTTGAGAATTTAACCATTTGGTTGCAACTTTATGTATTTTGTTGAAAATGAGACTTTTTAGTAAAAAAGTAATATTCTTGGTCGAAAATTCATCTTTTTTTAGTTGAAAATGCAATTGCTTGGTTGTAAGTTGATCTATTTTGGTTAAAGATTCAACTATTTTTTTGGAAATTTTCATTTTTTGCTTGAATATTTTTGGTGTAAAGATTTAACTGTTTTATGGATAATTTATCCTCTTGACTTGACAATTGAACTGTTGAACTGTTGAAAATTCATTTTACTACTTAAAAATTAAACTATTTGGTTAAAAATTAAACTATTTTTATAAAAATTTAACTATTTTGTTAGAAAATCATATTTTTGTTTAGATATTCAATGATTTGGTTAAAGATTAAATTTATTTTATGAAAATGTACCTATTTGGTAGAAAATTCACTTTTTGGTTAAAACCTTATATTTTTGGTTGAAAATTAATTTTTTGTTGAAAATTTATGTTTTTGGTTGAAAACTCAACTATATGGTTAAAAAGTTAACCATTTTTTTGAAAGCTTAACTATTTTGTAGAAAATCATCTTTTTTGTTGAAAAATAAAATTTTTGGTTAAAAAAATCATATTTTTGGGCTCAAAATCAACTGGTTTGTAGATGATTCACCTTCTTGGCTAAAAAATTCAACATTTGTTAAAATTGATGTATTTTCTTGAAAATTCGTCTATTTTGGTAAAACATTAATCTTTTTGGTTGAAAGTTGAAATATTTGGTTCAAATTCGTTTTTTTTTTTTTTGGTTGAAAATTTAACTAATTGTTTGAGAATTCATATTTTATAGTTGAATATCAAAATCCTTAGTTAAACATTTCTTTCTTTCACCTCCTTGGCTGGAAATTTAACTATTTTGTTTAAAAATCGTTTTTTGTTGTTGAAAATTACTTTCTTGGTCTCAATTTTTCATAATTTAATTTTTGGTTAAAATTTCTCCTTCAGAAATTTAAAATTCAACTATTTCGTAGAAAATTAATGTGTTTTTTCAAAAATTAATTTTCTTTTTGGTCGGAAAATTAATCTTGTTTGTTGAAAGTTTATCTGATTGGTGGAAGATTCAAATATTTGGTTGAAAATTCGTCTTTTTTTATTGAATCCAACTAGCTAAACATGTTTTTTTTTAATTTCACTCGTTGCTAATTCGTCTTTTGGTAAAAAATTCATCTTTTATAGTAGAAAAATAATCTTTCTTGGTCGAAAATTGATCTTTTTTTGTTGAGAATTCAACTATTTGTCTGAAAATTACCTTTCTCGCTGGAAATTCAATTGTTTTGGTAAAAATTTGATCTTTTTTGTTTAAAAATAAAAAAGTTTGGCTAAAAGTAAATTTTTTTTGGTTGAGAATTCGTCTCTTTTGCTCAAGAGAAATAATCTTTTGTGGTTTCAAAATTCATATTTTTCCGTAGAAAACTTGTTGGTTGTGAGTTCATCTTTCTCGGTTGAAAATGCATCTTCATATCTTAAAAATTGTACTATTTGGCTGAAAATGCAATATGAGACTTGAAATCTTAAAAATTTTAATCGTTTTATTTTGAATTCAATATGGTGGGGGGGGGGGTTAAACTACGGTCACCAACGAGCGGGGCCAGGAGGGTGGGGGGAAAATATCCCAAAATTGGTAACGTGGTTTATGGACGGCGCCTCATCAAGACTCTTAGAATTATTGAAGAGGTACTCAGAAACTAATTTTTTTTTGAATTTTTGATAAGTAGGGCTGCAACTTAACAGGGATCCAATTTGAGGTCGCTCTCGGCTTGGGAAAGAAAAAGGTCTTTATTCTTACATTTTCGCACGAAGGGCAAGAAGCTTGGAAAAAGGTAAAAAAGTCTTGGAAAAAGTGGTTGCACGAAATGACAAAATGATGAATGTAGCTCGTAGGTGGATAGGAGGCCGCGGGTGGTGGTGGGGGGACGGAACCGTCTGGAACCGTCCCATTCTTTTGCGACATCCGCTGGTCACTCTGTCTTCCTAGCGGACCGCAAGCGCGGATAACAGCAATTAAGCTGCCCGTTAATAGAGACGATTGTGATTAATTATCGGATTTAATGACCGGCTACACTTGTAAATATACCCGGACCACGATGGTGCACCGTAAAAATTAGAGACCATGATTCCTACTCTACTCGCGACTCCAACCGCAGAAACGGCGAGTGTCACACTTGGCTGACTTTTCAACCAACAATCACTCCAGCTGTGGGACCGTCCGTAAAGAATATATCACAAGACCGTAACCTTTTCAAGGGTACTACTCTGCTACTTCAAGATTGATGTCAAACTCTATTTAGCATTCATTTTTGCGTTCCCAACTTTAAAAAGGAATTATTAATTGATTAAGGAGCATCAAAGAGTGAAGGTACGTGGGTTAGCTTTCGCAGATGACAAGATTGTTATGGCAGAATCAATCGAGGACTCAATACAAGCATGAAGAACTTCACTTTCATTCATCATTCGTCTTATTTTAATCTGGAAAAGACAGTAATCTCCTGTTAATGTTTCAGTTACTGTGAGATTAAAATGACAAGAAACCCAGAAAAAAATTTTTTGGGCACGTCCAAAGGTTTTGTAGCACGTGACAGTTTTCTGATCAAAAAATAAAATTTGAATCCACGTCGATAGGTTGAAGACCAATTTCATCGACGCCCAAAAAGGCGAATTTTTAGAAGTCCCAAACAGTTGAATGTTCGAGGATTAAGTTCATTTTCAGCCAAGGAAAATACATTTTCAATCCACAAAGGGAAAATTTTAACAAAAAAGTTAAATTTTCTACCACTAAAGATCGCTTCAACAAAATATTTGAATTTTTTAAAAAATAATAAAATTTTTGACAAAATATTGGAATTTTTACCCACGTAGTTGAATTTTTAACCCGAAAATATGATTTTTCGCCAAGTAGTTGAATTTTTTACGAAAATATCTAATAGAATTTTCAATCCAAAAAGACGAATTTTCAATAAAACAGTAGAATTTGTAGCCCAAAAGATTAATTTTCTACAAAAAAGTGGAATTTTTAACTCAAAAGTTAATTTTCATCCAAAGAGTTGAATTTAAAACTGCAAATGGTCATTTTTAAACAAAAATGGGATACTTAAATTTCAAGTTAAGAAAATCAATTTTTAACTAAAAAAAAAGAATTTACAACAACATTGTAAAATTGTGAACTAAACAGTAGAATTTTTAACCAAATGAAAGGAATTCTGAACCAAGAACATACTATCAGACTTTTAAATTAAAAAGAATGAACTTCTAACGAAAAATAATTGGTTTCTATAATTAAGTTTGCATTTAATTGAAACAGCGAAGAAAGAACATTTTTTTTTTTTTAAAGCAGAATGAATACATGTTTCTTAGTTCAAGCTGAAGAAATTTTAGTTACGAAATATTCAAATTTTTCGATAGATTCAACATTCTTTGCCTAATCACTAGAAAAATAAATGCAAATTTAAAGACAAATTAGGAATACATATAAGTGTTTTCAAGTTGATTCAGTTATAAATAAGGAGAAATTTATAGTTAGTTTCTCTAAGCATAAGAGTAAGGGATGATAGTTTGAGAAGGGGGGATGGTCCTCAGCCACAGCGAACTAAACCAGTAAACAGATTTTTTATTTTAAAAGGAGGCTAAGGAGATTAAAAAGAGAAATTTCAGTTGTGAAAATAATGTAAAAGGATGGAAATGTGATTTGTGATTGTAAGGAGAGTTTGAAGGAATGGAAAAGAGGATTTTGGGTTGTAAAATAAGTCTAAGGGGGTGGATGTGGAGATTAAAAAAAGATTTTTAATTTTAAAAAGTGTCTGAGGGGGTGACAAAGGTGATTTTTATTGTAAAAACTGTTTGAGAGAGGTGTCTGAGGAGGTGAAAAAGAGATTTTTGATTACAAAAGATGTCTGAGGGGAT
>CAKNYM010052268.1:298588-312179 GCA_932195095.1 Andricus curvator
GAAGTCTGAGGGTATTTTTGATGGCAGAAGGTGTCTAAGGAGGTGAAGAAAGGGATTTTGCGTTATAAAATATATCTAAGGGGATTAAAAAAGGGATTTTCAATCGTAAAAAGAGTCTGAGGATGTTGAAAAAGGTGATTCTTGATTGTAGCATGAGTAAAATTGTAAACGTAGTTTGAAGATATGAAAAGAGATTTTACATTGTAAAAAAAGTATAAGGGGATAAAAAAGTGGATTCAGGGTTATTAAAAAAGTATCAGAAGGTGCAAAATGTGGTTTTTTATTGTGAATGGAGTCTGATGGGGTGAAAAAAGAGATTTTAGATTATAAAAGAAGTCTGAGGGGGTGGAAAAGGGGATGTTGGACTGTGAAAGTAGTCTCAAGAGGTAAAAAGAGATTATTCATTGTAAAAGGAGTAAGAGGTTATCAAAAAGAAGGTGCAAAAAGAGATTTCGGATTCCTAAAGAAGTATAAGGGCGTGGAAAAGGCAATTTTTCAATATGAAATATCTCTGAGGGGGTGGAAAATAGAATTTTCGATTGTAAAAGAAATATGAAGTGATGGATAGAAAGCTTTTGGTTAGCAAAAAAATTTTAAGGTGGGGGAAAAATAGATTTTGGATTCCTAAGGAAGTTTGAAAAAAACTGGATTTTGAATTGTAAAAAGAGTATCAGGGTGTGGAAAAGTTAATTTTTTTATTACAAAACGAGTCTGAGGGGGCAAAAAAGATATTTTGGATTGTAAAATGAGTATGAGGGTATTCAAAAAGGGATTTTTAATTGCGAAAAGAGTATAGGAGGATGAAAAAAGGGATTTTGGATTGTAAAGAGAGTATCAGGAGGTGCGAAAGGTGGTTTTTTATTGTGAATGCAGTCTGAGGGGGTGAAAAAAGAGATTTTCAGGTTCTAAAAGAAGTCTGAGGGGGTGGAAAAGAAAATGTTCGATTGTCAGAATAGTCTGAAGAGGTAAAAAGAGATTTTTCAAATTTAATTGTGAAAAGTGTATTAGGGGATGAAAAAGGAGATTTTCGATTGTAAAAAGAGTATCAGAAGGTGCAAAAGGTGGTTTTTTATTACGAATGGAGTCTGAGGGGGTGAAAAAAGAGATTTTAGATAGCCAAAGAAGTCTGAGGGGGTGGAAAAGGGGATGTTGGATCGTAAAAGTAGTCTCAGGAGGTAAAAAAAAATTGTTCATTGTCAAAGGAGTTAGAGGCTATCAAAGAGAGGATTTTTAATTGTAAAAAAAGTATTAAGGGGTGGAAAAGGTGATTTAGGATTTTAAAAGACGTCTAAGGTTTTGGTGAAGACAATTTTAGATTGTTATAGGAGTCAGAGAAAATAAAACAGAGGATATTGAAATTTAAAAGGAGTGTGAAGAGGTGAAAAGAGATTTCTTATTATAACAGGAGACTAAGGAGGTGGAAAAGTGGATTTTGAATTGTAAAAAGAGTAGTAGGGACTAAAAAGGTGATTTTTTTATTACAAAAAGAGTCTGAGGGGACAAAAAAGATATTTCGGATTGTAAAATGAGTCTGAGGGTATTCTAAAGGGGATTTTTAATTGCGAAAAGCGTATAAGAGGATGAAAAAGGGGATTTTGGATTGTAGAGTATCAGGAAGTGCGAAAGGTGGTTTCTTATTATGAATGGAGTCTGAGGGGGTGGAAAAAGAGATTTTGCATGGTATAAGAAGTGTGAGGGGATGGAAAAGGGAATTTTGGATTATTAGAGTAGTCTCAAAAGGTGAAAAGAGATTTTTCAATGTTAATTGTAAAGAGTATTGGGGGATGGAAAAGGGGATTTTCGATTACAAAAAGAGTATCAGGAGGTGCAAAAAGTGGTTTCTTATTATGAATGGAGTCTGAAGGGGTGGAAAAAGAGATTTTGGATAGTAAAAGAAGTCTGAGGGGGTGGAAAAGGGGATGTTGGACTGTAAAAGTAGTCTCAAGAGGTAAAAAAAGATTGTTTATTGCAAAGGGAGTTAGAGACTATTAAAAAGAGGATTCTCAATTTTTAAAAGAGTACTAAGGCGTGGAAAAGGTGATTTAGGATTTAGAAAGGAGTCTAAGGGTTTGGTGAAGACGATTTACGAATGTTATAGGAGTCAAAGGGAATAAAAAAGAGGATGTTGGAATGTAAAAGTAGTGTGAAGAGGTTAAAAGAGAATTTTATTATAACAGGAGACTAAGGAGGTGGAAAAGTGGATTTTGAATTGTAAAAAGAGTATTAGGTCGTAAAGAAGGTGATTTTTGTATTACAAAAAGAGTCTGAGGGGACGAAAAACATATTTTGGATTGTGAAATGAGTCTGAGGGTATTGTAAAAGGCATTTTTAATTGCAAAGAGAGTATTAGGGGATGGAAAAGGGGATTTTGGATTGTGAAATGAGTCTAAGGGTATTCAAAAGGGGATTTTTAATTGTGGAAAGAGTATTAGTGGATGGAAATGGGGATTTTGGCTTATAAATAGAGTATCAAGTGGTACAAAAGGTAGTTTCTTAAGGTGAATGGAGTCTGAAGGGATGAAAAAAGAGATTTTAGATTGTAAAAGGAGTCTGAGGAGGTGCAAAAAGTGATTTTGAATTGTAATGGCAGTCTGGGGGCGGGATGGTGAAAAGCTGGATTCTTTATTGTAAAAGGAGTCTGAGGGGGTGGAAAACAGGAGTTTCTATTGTAAATAGAATCTGAGGAAATGGAAAAGTGGATTTGAGATTGAAAAAGGAGTGAGGCTATGGAAAAGAAAATTTCGGATAACAAAAGGAGTCTGAAGAAATAGAAAAGGGAATTTTGAATTCTAAAATTAGTCTGAGGGTGTGAAAAGGGAAAGTTTGGATTGCAAAAAGAGTCTCAGGAGGTGCAAAAGGTGGTTTTTTTTTATTATGAATGGAGTCTGATTGGGTGGGAAAAGAGATTTTAGATAGTAAAAGAAGTCTGAGGGGGTGGAAAAGGAAATTTTGGATTGTAAGAGTAGTCTCAAGAGGTAAAAAGAGATTTTGCAATGCTAATTGTGAAAAGAGTATTAGGGTATGGTAAAGGTGATTTTTAATTGTAAAAGGAGTGTGAGAAGGTGGAAAAAAAATATTTTGTGTGCGTAAGGAGTCTAAAGAGATCCAAAAAGAGATTTTGAATTGTGAAAGAAGACTGGAAAAGGGGATTTTTCACTGTAAGAAGAGCTTCAGTGGATGAAAAAGGGAAATTTTCTTTCTAAAAGAATTTGGAGGGTATTGAAAAAGGGAAAAGGTGATTTTTGATTACAAAAGAAGTCTGAGGGGGTGGAAATGAGATTTTAGACTATAAAAGGAGTCTGAAGAGGTGAAGAAAGAGATATTGCATTGTAAAAGGAGTCTGAGGGGGTGGGAAAAATAGATTTTGTGTACAAAAGAAGTGTGAGGGTGGAAAATGTGATTTTTTACTGTTAGAGGAGCCTTAGGGGATGAAAAAGGGAATTTTTGTGCGTCAAAGAATTTGGAGTTTACTAAAAAAGGGGTTTTTATTTTCAAAGATAGTACTGAAGATGTGAAGGAAGAGATTTTACATTGTAAAACGAGTTTTGGGGCGGAAGGGTGAATAGATGTATTTTTTATTGTAAAAAGAGTCTGAGGGGGTGGAAAATAGAAGTTTTTATTGTAAATGGAATATGAGGAAATGGAAAAGTGGATTTTAGATTGAAAAAGGAGTCTGAGGCTGTGGAAAAGGAACTTTTGGATTACAAAAGGAGCCTGAGGATATAGAAAAGGGAATTTTGAATTATAAAATGAGTCTGAGGGTATGAAAAAGGAAATTTTTGATTGCAAAAAGAGTCTGAGGGTTTAGTAAAGATGATATTTAGAGTCTGGGGAAATAAAAAAGGTCATTTCGGATTGCAAAAGGAGTCTGAGGGGTTGGAAACAGGGATTTTGGATTACAAAAGGAGTCTGAGGAAATAGAAAAGGAAATTTTGAATCATAAAATGAGTCTGAGGGTGTGAAAAAGGAAAGTTTGGATTGCAAAAAGAGTCTGAGTGTTTGGTAAAGATGATATTTAGAGTCTGGGGAAATGAAAAAGGACATTTTGGATTGCAAAAGGAGTCTGAGGAAATATAAAAGGGAATTTTGAATTAGAAAATGAGTCTGAGGGTGTGAAAAAGGAAACTTTGGATTGCAAAAAGAGTCTGTGTGTTTGGTAAAGATGATATTTAGAGTCTGGGGAAATGAAAAAGGTCTTTTTCGGTTGCAAAAGGAGTCTGAGGTGTTGGAAAAAGGGATTTTGGATTACGAAAGGAGTCTGAGGAAATAGAAAAGGGAATTTTGAATTATAAAATGAATCTGAGGGTTGTGAAAAAGGAAAGTTTGGATTGCAAAAAGAGTCTGTGTGTTTGGTAAAGATGATATTTAGAGTCTGAGGAAATTAAAAAGGTCATTTTCGATTGCAAAAGGAGTATGAGGAAATAGAAAAGGCAATTTTGAATCATAAAATGAGTCTGTGGGTGTGAAAAAAGAAAGTTTGGATTGCAAAAGGAGTCTGAGGTGTTGGGGAAGGGGATTTTGAATTACAAAAGGAGTCTGACAGAAAGGAAAAAGGGATTTTGGATTTCGGATGTCCTAATGAGTACTTAAGTACCAATAAGGAATGGAATTCAAAACAAAAATGTCGAATAAGGGCGAAAAAAAGTGAATCTGGAGGCAAATGACAAATGACAAGTGACAAATGGCAAATGGTATTCGGATCAAAGGTGTCAGCGCAGAGCAGAGCAGAAGGCAGAAGGTGGATGACGAGAAGGAAGGAAGCTAGAGTCCAGACTTGACAAATCCGCGGCGAGAGGGATATACCGCAGGCAGAATATATAAAATAGCGCGGTGCGGCGCGGGCGGTGCGGCGTGCCGGTTAGACTATATGCTCTAATTTTAGGCGATTGCCTCGCTCCCTCACCAAGGATTATAATTAGATACAGAAATACCCGACTGCCACCCACTCCACATTTACCATCATAAGCCTCGCAAAACACACGGCACTAACACTTTACGGCGCTCGCGCTATTCGTTAGAACGCGAGATTGTTCGCATTACCCGGCAGAATTATTCTAATACACCCGCGATTTTCTCTCCCTCTCTCTCTCTCTGTCTCTCTCTCTCTCTCTCTCGCAGTGAAGCTAATTTTAAGGCAGTGCGACATCTTCAAATCTGCCCGTCTCGAGTGTCATCGAATCCGATTGGCCTTCGATCGGCAGGATTAGTGTTCTAAAGAGTTTAAGTACTCGGAGAAATTCTCACGAGCATGAGAATATGCTCGACCTTTATTTGCTTGGAGAATTTAATGACCATTTATGAGCATTTTGAATTAGGATTTAAAAAATCGTATTTTCTACTTTTATTAATAATAATTGCATTATTTAAATTTCGCGGGAAAATACATTGCTTCAAATTAGAAAAAGTGCTAAATTTAAATGAAAACAGAAGTCAAATAGAAAAAATATTATTCGCATTAAACAGTGCATTATTCAGGGTTGCTACAATATCCCAATTTCTGAATTCTTCTAAGTATAAAATCAACTATACACCTAGATTCTAGAATAATAATAATTTTAATGCAAAATAAATTTTGTTTCTAAATATATTTAAAACACTTTTTAGTTGTGTTTTTCAAGTCCAAAAGATAAATTTTTAATTAAAGAAATGAATTTTTAACTAAAATGATGAATCTTCAACTAAAAATATGAATGTTTAACCAAATAGTTAGTTGAATTTTCAACCCAAAAGATTAATTTAAAACCAGAAGAGACTCATTTTCAACAAAGTTTATGAATTTTTCATCGAAAAAAAATCAATTTTCAACTAAAATTCGAATAGTTAAAATGTCAGAAAAATAAATGTTCAACCAAAAAAAACAAACAAACTAATTTTCAAATAAATTTTTTTTTTCATAACAGAAAAATGATTTCTTGACAAAATGATTCAATTTTAAAGTAAAAATTCTGAATGTACTAACCAAAAATATAATATTTCACTTAGAAAATTAAATTTAAAAAAATGAGTTTTCAGAAAAATTAATTAATTTTCAATTAAAAATATAAATTTTTAAGTGAAAATGGAATAATTATATCTTCAATTAAAAAAATTAATTTTCAACTAACAAGAAACGAATTTTATACCAAAGAAATTTTTTAATCACTATGATGAATTTTCAACCAAAAATATGAAATTTTCTACTAAACAGATCATTTTTCAACGAAAAAGATTACATTTCTATTGAAAAAAGAAACATTTTCCACACAAAAAATGTAATACATAAAGTCAATTTTCAACAAAAATGATGAATCTTCAACTAAAAAAAAATAAATTTTCAACCAAATACATGCATTTCAAACTAAAAAAATAAATTTTCTACCAAAAATAAAGTAGCATAATTTTCAGTGAGTAAAATAAATTTCCAAACAAAAAACAAATAAATTTTCAACCAAAGAAATTACTTTTTAACCAAAAAGACGAAATTTCAACTAACGAGAGTACTCTTTTACAAAAAAGACGGATTTTCAATAAGTAATTAAATTTTCACGGAAAACAGATACATTTTCAACTAAAAATAGAATAGTTAAATTTTCAGTAGAAAAAATTAATTTTCAATAAAATTAAAGTAAATTTTCAACGAAATAGTATAATTTCCAACCAAGAAGATTAAATGTTTATCAGGGAAGATCAATTTCCGACAAAAAATGGAAGTTATATTTCCAGTTTAAAAAATGAATTCTAAATAAGAGCAATCACATTTTCAACCAAAAAGATCAATTTTCAACCAGTAAGATGAATTTTTATTAAAGTAACATGAATTTTCAACCAAATATTTAAATTTTTAAAGATATTTCTAACCAAAAGGATGAATTAGTCACCAAGAAGATTAAATATTCTTCCACAAAATTCGAGTTTTCATTAAAATACAGGAATTTTAAACTAGATATTTGAATTTTTAAATTAAGAAGATAAATTTTGAACCAAACATATACGAGTTAAGTTTTCATTTAAAACAATTAATTTCATCTAGAAAACATTATTGTCAACAAAAGAATTAAATTAAATTAAATTAAATTAAAAATTAAATTAAAGAATTAAATTAAAGAATTAAATTTTAATCTTATACCAAAAATAGTTGAATTCAATAAAAAAATATGAATTTTCAACCAAATAGTTCAAATCCTCAACCAAAAGAGATTAGTTTTTAACCATAATAATAAAATTAACTTCAACTTTAATTTATCGAAAATTCTCTAACTCTGTCAGGTTTTCCCTGACATTCCCTGCCTTTCTGGAATTACCTCACCTGTAGCAACTCTGTAATTTTAAAAAAGTATATGTTTATTTCACTCCAGAATTTTTTTGTAAAAATATATGTATTAATTATGATATATATTTGTTTGAACAATAAATTCTTTGAATTCTCTTCAATGCTCTATAAATGCTCTGTTCGAGCTCAAATGCTGAGCATATTCTCGAGAGCATTTGCTCAACATAAATTCTTGGGCATTTAAGAACTCTAGGCAGGATCACTTTTTTTCTCAAAGTCGTTAAAAGTCGAGAGAATTTTTTTTTTAATAGAAACTTTCTATATCGTTGTGACTACAGCTCTCATGTTTTGGCAGAAAGAATCGCGAAAATTAGCTGACTGGCAGATTAATTTACTCTACGAGGAAACTAGTGGGCCAGACTTTTTTCAGAAACTCGTGCCAAGTGGAAAAATAAACATTGTTGAATAGTAAGAGAATTCAGTGATAGATTAAACTGATCATTTATACATTTTCGCAAATAGTTTCCTCGAAAACAAAGCATGGATTTGAGACAAAAAAGTTTCCACGATGATACAAAGTAGTTCAACTTTCAAACGAGTAGTTGAATTTTTAACAAAAAATATGAATGCTCAACATCAAATATAATTAGAAATCTTTTCGGAGGCCTAATACCAGTATTTTTGATGTTAGATTCAACAGAGGTCTCTGTTATAGAATCGTTGATAAGTAGATAATCTACTATATCAAAATTAATTTTTATTATGCGAAATTGAATTAAAACTGAACTGAATGCGATAGCTCAATTGGTAGAGCACCTCACATGTAATGAGTTGGTTGCTGGTTCAAATCCGGTTCGCAGTGAATTTTTTAGAACTTAATTTCTCGCGTTTTAATTTGATTTCCCATAATAAAAATTAATTTTGATATAGTAGATTATATACTTATCATCGGTTCTATAACAGAGACCTCTGTTGAATCTAACATCAAAAATACTGGTATTAGGCCTCCAAAAAGATTTCTATCATATTAAACCAGTCTAACCGAAACTTTGTTTTAAAAAAACTTAGTTCCAAATATTGAAATAAAATATAATTGTTGATATTTTAATTGAGAAAATATTTTCATTTTCAATCATAAACAGTTGAATTGAACCAAAAAAGACGATTTTTTAATTTAATAGTTCAATCCTCAACCAAAAAATATTTCTCAGTAGATAAGATTTATATAAAACAGTTGAATTTTCAATCCAATAGTTTAATTTTTAACAGGAAAGATCAATTTTTAACTAAGAAGAATAATTTTCTACTCAAAAAGATGAATTCTAGAAAAGTTTAATTTTCAACCAAGAAGATTAATTTTCTACCAAAAATGACGAATCCTCAATAAAATAAATACATTTTTAACGACACAGTTGATTTGTCACTCAAAAAGATTAAATTCTCACCAGAAAATATAAATTTTTAACAAATTACCTACATTTTCAACCAAATATGTGAAGCTTCAACAAAAAAGTTGATTTCCGACCAAATAGTTGAATTTTCATTAAAAAAAATTAATTGTTAACCCAAAAAAGAAATTTTCAACCAAAGAAATTAATTTTGAACTAAAATGATGAATCTTCAACTAACAATATGATATTTGATATTTGAACAAGGAAAGATTTAAATTTCAAATCAAAAACAGTTGATTAGCTTATTTAATTAGAAGATGTTGAATTTAACTAAAAAAGACGAATTTTCAATAAAATACTTAAATCCTCAACGAAAAGAAATTGATTTTCGAAAAACAGTTACATTCTAAACAAAAAATTGTTTTTCCATCAAAAATGATCAATTTTCAACAATATTCAGTGACAAAATTGATTTGAAATAAAAAAAACTAATTCTCCTCGAAAGAGTAGAATTTTCTACCAAATAGTTGCATTTTCTATCAAATTATTTAACTTTCATGAGAAAAAGACGAATTTTTCAGACGAAAGAGTTCAATATTCGAACCCCAAAATAATTAGTTTCAAGAAAAAAGTTTATATTTTAACAAATAGAGATTCAAATTTCAAATAAAAAACAGTTGATTAACTGATTTAATTAGAAGATGTTGAATTCAACTAAAAAAGACGAATCTCTAACACAATACTTGAATCCTCGAAAAAAATATTAAAAATTTATATATTATTTATATATTAAAAATGAAATTAAAAAATATTAAGTATTTTTAACCGAAAAATTGGTTTCCTATCAAAAAATATGAATTTTCAATAGAATATATAAATTTTCGACCAAATAGTTAAATTTTCAATTGAAATCAAAATTTTATTTTTTAATAGAATTTTCAACTGAAGAAATGAATTTTTAACTAAAATCACAAATCTGAAACTAAAAATATAATATAGTTAATATTTCAATAAGAAAATATTTTTATTTTAAATATTACACAGTTGAATTTAACAAGAAAAGACGAATTATCTACAAAATGAATGAATTTTTGAATTTTCCGCCAAGAAGAATTTACTACCATAAAGACAAATGTTTAATAAAACACGAATTATCCACCAAATAGTTGAATTTTCAAGTAAAAAAGATCAATTTTCAATGAAAATGGATGAACTTTGAAAAACATAGTTCAACTATCAACTGTTGCTCACTTTTTAAAAATAAAGAAATTGCAGATTTTTTTATGAAATTTTGTATTAAAAAAATGGTGGTTTATTGATAAAATAGCATAAGAAATGTATATATGGCTAAGTTATTTAGAGTTAGTTCCACTGAAAAAACGAAATTTGCTAGTTGAAAATTAAAGAAAATTTGTACTTGTTCATCAAATTAATTTAAACAAAATAGTTAGGTTTTTAAGCTAATAAGTCGCATATTTTAGAAAAAAGATTCATTCTAAACCGGGGACAGAAAAATTTAGTAAAAAAAGTTAATTTTTAGCCAAAAAAGATGAATTTTTAATTAAAAATGATCAATTTTTATCCAAAAATTCAATGTTTAAATTTTAGGTTTGAAGACTAATTTTCTAGAAGAAAAAAGAATTTCCATCCAGTTGAAATCAACTGATAAATACGAATTTTCTACACAAATAGACAAATTTTCAATTTATGAAGAATACATTTTCAATAAAAAATGAAATAATTAAATGTGCAGTTGAAAAAAATTATTTGCAGCACAATAGTTAAATTTTCGAATAATTTGTTTAATTTTTAACTAAATAGTTTAATTATCTAATGAAATCGTTGAATTATCAACCCAAAATCTGAAATTTCGCAAAAAAAATTAATTTCCAATCCGTTTAATTTTCTACAAAATTGTTGAATTTGCACCAAAAAAGGTTAATATTCAAATAAAAATATTAATTTCCTGTCAAAAATGATGAATTTTCAAATTTAAACTTGAAATGAACTAAAAAAATAAATTCTCAACCATGTATTTGTATTTTTAACCAACAAGGATGAGTTCAACATTCAACCAAACAGTTGAAGCTGCAAACAAAAAATCAACGAATTATGTACATTCTCTACTAAGTACTTGAAATTTCAAATAAAGGCAATTAATTAATAACCAAATATTTAGGCTTTTAACTAAAAAAGATACGTTTTCAACCAAAAATCGAAAAGTTAATTTTCATTAAAAAAATTAATTTTCAACCAAAAATTAAACAAATTATCAACAAAGCAGTTAAATTGTGAGCCAAAAAGATGAATCTTCAACCAAAAAAATGAATTATCAACAAAGCAGCTCAACTTTTAACAAAGTGGTTGAATTTTTGACCAAAAAATATGACTTTTTAACAAAATAGTATTTTCAAGAAAATAATTAAACTTTCAACCAAATAGTAGAATTTTTTACTGACCGAAGTAAATTCAAAGATAATGGTTGCCTTTTAATAAAAAAAAAGAAACTTTAATCCAAAAATATTTAAATTTTCTCATTGGGTTCTATAAATTCATTTCACATTCAAGCGAAAAAACAAGAAAAAGGGGCAGTTGATTGAAAACAGGGAAAAAATAAAAAGGCTTTAAAAATGAAAAAATAGTGGATTAGGGGAAAGAGCGTAAAGTCTGACAAATAAAAGTGATTTTTAAACTTATTAAGTTATTAGTTAACAGTACCGCTCTATCATTTGAAAAATTCCCAAATTGTTAAAGTATTTCATCAGAAAATGTGCTAAACAGTGTTTTCAAATTTTGAAAAATGTACAAAAAATTCAATTAAAAGTATGCATAATTATTGCATAATTATTATATTGCGCAATAGACTCGACTGAGTACTCGCGAAATGCTGTCCTCGCCTCGGAAGGGCCGCAGTGCGCGAGTACTCAGTTGAGTATATTGCTGGAATTTTAACAAAAAATCGGTAATTCCCAGCCAAAAATCACTGATTCTTAGAGAAATTTTTATTGATTGAAATAGCTAGAAGTACATCACTGGTTTCCAGTCAAATTTTACTGATTCTCAGTGACGTATTTCTGACTATTTGAATCCGTGGAATTTGAATGTGAATCATTGTTTCTTTACTGAAATTTAGGCCATGTTTCGCTAGGTTTTCAGAAGAAAATGTTACTGGAATTTCAGTCAATAATCAATGATTCTCAATGAATTTCTACTGGAGTTTCAGTTGGAAATATTACTGGAATTTTAGCGAATAATCGGTGATTTCTATCAAAATTTTACTGATTTTTAGTGAAATTTGACTGATTTGAATAGCAAGAAGTGCACCACTAATTTCTTGTAAGATTTCACTGATTCTCAGGGTCGTCCTTCTGAAAATGTGCTAAACAGTGTTTTCCAATTTTTTAAAATGTACAAAAAATTCAATTAAAAGTATGCATAATGTTGCGCAATATACTCGAATGAGTACTCACGCAATGCGGTCCTCGCCTCGGAAGGGCTGCAGTGCGCGAGTACTCAGTTGAGCATATTGCGCAATATTATGCATACTTTTGATTGCATTTTTTCTACATTTTTTTAAATTTGAAAACACTGTTTAGCACATTTCCTGATGATATATTTTAACAATTTGTGAATTTGCGCAATATTGTGCATTCCATTTGGAAACGGTTCAGGCGGCCCTGACTGTTTAGTTATATAAAATTACATTTATATGCAGTAATTAAAAATACAGGGTGGGGTTCAACCCCCCTGACTGCTTTTGTGACAAATATAAAAAAAGGATAGAGCAACAATTTTTGTTTCTAACTTTTGAAATCGATAATTCGATAAAAGGCTTCAAAAGGTTTCTATTTCTGATACTTCGAGCTGACTTGAGTAAAGTTAGAATCGAGAAAAAAATAAAATAAAACTCATTCTCTGATTGGTCAGAGTTGAATCGAAATAAATATTTAAGTTTGATTTCCCCCGCTGTATATGGATGTATGTATGTATGTATGTATATCGGGTTTGGTCGGAGTTTAATTTCTCCTCTTCTTAATGGCCCTTGCGCCTTGAATTAAACGCGTAGAGGGCGCGAGACCGAGTCGAAAGAAATAATAATAATTTGAGGAAACAATGACACGAACGACAGCTTGTGATTAAGCGGCCTGGAATAATAATCAGGATAATGACAGGTTTACACCCCCGATTGTGAGGGAGTAGGCGAGGGGGTGGCACGATAGCTCGGGGGGATGACGATTAGTTGGTTGCTTCGTTTCTAAGCTTAATTGTCCTTTGGCGTGATGCAATAAGCGTTTTTTGCTTTATCCTTTTTGCTTTTTTCTATCGCTGCCACTAACAAACGTCGCTCGCAAATCTCTACAAACAATCAGAAATAGGCTCTGAGAGAAGTCATAATTCTAAAGGTAGAAAGGGCATTACGAATTTGTGGCTTATCAGATTACAACTCGAGAGAAACTTTCATATTATTCAAAGGAATCTATAATTACTGGTTTCAATTCAATTATTGTTAGAACAAATTATTGTCTCATAATTAGTATTGTTTTCACTGAGTGACATATTTCTAACTATTTGAATCAGTGAAAATTGACTGGAAATGAAGTAATTTTTTTACTGATTTTTCAGTAGAAAAATTACTGAAGTTCATGTAAGTGGGATTGGAAATGAACTAACTATTTCTACTGCCAAACCAGTTATATATGACTGATTCTCAGTGACGAATTTCTGACTAATTGAATCAGTGTAATCAAAATGAGTATGTCTTTCTTTAAAAAAATTTAATATTTCAATTTCACTAGTTTTTCAGTAGAAAATTTTACTCAAATTTCAGTGAATAATCGGTGGTTTCCCGCGATGTTTCACTGATTCTCAGTAAAATTATAACTGATTGAAATAGCCAGAAGTACGTCACTGATTTTCATGAAAATTTCACTGATTCTCAGAGACGAATTTC
>CAKNYM010052268.1:315983-343391 GCA_932195095.1 Andricus curvator
TTTCTCCTTTTGCTCTGCTGGGAATCGAACCTCAGAACTTCCGATTGTTTTTTTCTGATTGTTTATTCTCTCGACCTCTCTAGTAGCCTAATGGGAAAGCACCGGACCGGCAATCGGAAGTTCTGAGGTTCGATTCCCAGCGGAGCGAAAGGAGATCTTTTTTCAGGAAAAAAAAAATTTCAATTCATATCTCCATCTAGTCTGAATAATTAGTTAATTAACTAATTGAAAAAAAAACATATTTCATGATATAATTCTATTTGCCTGATTTTCCGTCTGCAATATTTAACTCGAAAGTTCTACGAAACAGTCCTGAATATTTTCCTGGAGCTTCTTTACATTTTTGATCAATACAGTTCATTAGTGACTTTCCTAGTGGCAAATTTCAAGGAGCTCACAATCTTTTCTGAGTAATCGCATAAGCGAGCTGGAGATCGCGTCGCGTCGCGTCGTGAAGAATGAGTCTCAGGGCTCATTACTGATAACTAGATTTTTTATGCTATTTAGAAGAAAGTTTAAGCCCTTTGAAGCTTATTACTAATTAACTTATGCCTGATAAATATTTAATATTTTTTATCACTTTTGCAATAATAAGGATAATATTATTATATTATTTATTTTATATATTATAATATTATTATACCCTTGATTTACTATGACTGAAAAATCTCGAAAAATTAAATTTCCGATACTGTAAAATTTTCAACAACAAAATATTCGTGAAAGAAAATTATCGAATAATAAAATTGTCAACCAATTTATAGTGCTAGCGAATTTGAGACATTCCGAATAATAAAATTTGGGACAGAAAATTTCCGAATTATAAAATATCCGATACTGCAAAATTCTCGACACTAGAAAATTATCGAATTTCAACTAGAAAGATTGTTTCTAAATAAATTATATTTATTTATTGAAAATACAATAATGGAATATTAATAAAAATTCTATGTACATTTAAAAAAAAAATTGACTTCAGAAATTTTTTTGATCTGTTGAACCACTGTTATTGCTGGAACTGTTTAAGGTAGCAAGTAAAAATATAAAATTGAAAATAAAAAAAAGTTCTGCTGCATGCAGGAATACTTTTTTAATAACTGTTTATCGAGCCGAATCCAAAAAAGGATTTTTTCTTCTGCGAAAAAAAAACTTAGAAAAAAAAAATTTTCCTCGTTTTCAGTTTTGAATTTTTACCTTCTATCTAAAACACTACCCAAATATAATTGTGACATCAGAATAATTCTGACATTGAACTATGATTTGAACCATGAATATTTTTAAACAATCGAAATAGGATTTTTTTACCTAGGAATTAAACTTCAAAAACTTCCAAACTTTGACAAATTTACCTGAAAAAATAATTTTTTTTCAATGTGAAAAAATTCCCGCAGATTTATGTCACTAGAAGAAAAAAAGGGATGGCGTTTTGAAAAATCAAATTTTAAATTAAAAGAGAAAATTTATTACGTTTTTAAGTTACTTTATTTTTAATCGATTTATTAAAACACTGACGTAAGAAATTTATATCACGTTATAATAATTTGGCATTCAATTAGGATTTGCAACAGGTATATTTTCACATAATCAATAAAAATTATTGCATCAATAAAATGAATTAAAAAAATTTTGAATGTTTGGAAATAACTAATTTCTGCTTTTTTTTTAGATCGGATCAATTCCAGGTTGTTTTTGGGCGCGATTGAATAATCCCAAAAAAATTAAATTCTCGACACTGTGAAATGCCCAAAAATATTTGAAGTAGAAATTTCTCAAAATTATAAAATTACCGAAAGACAGAAATCCAGAATTTAAAAATTCTAAAACAATAAAATTTCCAAAACTTTGTAATATCACAGAATTTTGAAATTCCCGAACAAGAAAACTTCTGACAGAATGAAATTAATGAAAAATTAATAAAAAAAACATTGTTTTTTATTCAATATGATTTATTCATTAAAAAATGAAATATTTTGACTAAAAAGAATTTTGTCATGTTAAAAGGATTTTTTTAAATTAATGTTTAAACTTAAAATAACAGTAATTAGAAAAAAATTATCAATGCCATTTTTTTTTAAATGAGTGCGTTTTTAGAAATGTTTGCTCTCGTAATAAAAACCTTGTTTCTGTATTGTTCTTTTTCTTTGAGAAATATTTTTGTTTTGAATTATTGTTATTTCAAATTGAAACAATTATTTTTGAAAAATACATTGAACTTTCAAAAATAAACTTTTTTATTAAAATATTTGACCGAATCCACTTCAAATCAGGCAGGTTCTACATTTGAAGTTGTAGAATTTTTCAGGGACAAAATATGTTGTTTTTCAAATAAAATTATGCGATACGTATTTTTCCAAATTGCAAAAAAAAAAAAAAAAAAATCATAAAGTTATGCGTATTTCAATTTTTTGCGTTTTTCAAAAAACCCCTGAATTTTTTCTTTTTTTTGTCAATTTTTCTCGAATTTTTACTTTCATATGAAAGACATTTTTTGAGTTTTATGCGGCCTGAATAAATTTTATGAACAGGAGAATTTTTCTTCTGAAAATTCAAGTTGCTAATTTTTCTTACAAACAAAGACAGATACGGAAAAATTTCGAAAAAAAAGTTTCCAGGAAAAAAAAATTCTCCCAGCCTAAAAAGTGGTTTAGCCCATATGAATCTGATAGAATGTCTTCCTTTTATCAGCAGAAACTTTTAAAAAAATATTAGGAAGAATAAAAAAGGTAGGGCTTGCCAGAAAATATTTTTTTCATGTTCTCAAAAATCTGATGAAAAAAAATAAAAAGATTTGCTAGAAAACCCCACCTTTTTTATTCTTTACAATATTTTTGAAAACTTTCTGCTAATAGGAGAAAGGCATTCTATCAGCTTTATGCGGGCAAAACCATTTTTTTTTGGTTTTTTCGGGAATTTTATTTTTCGGGATTTTTCAGTCGTCCCGAAAATTTTCAAATTAGCTAATATTAGAAACTGTTCGGAAATTTTATTATTTGATAATTTTCCAAGGTGATTTTTTGGGGATTGTTCAGCAGGGTGGTCCAAAAATGCATTAGAAAATTTTTTTCTAATTTTTCTGAATAACGCCCGGAAATTTGTTCAAATACACAAAAAAATAAATGCAACTTTTTTGAAAAAAAATTATATTTAGAGGTGGCGCAAGCCCCCTGAAGTTTAACACGTATTTCCCATAAGAAAAAATACGTTTTTGTGAATTTTATTCACAATCCTTAATATTAGCTGAATCGAGTTGAAACTCAACTTTTTTCTCCACAATTAGGCATAGAATACGAATAAAATATTACTTTTCTAATATCACCCCCATAAGTCTGTTTTATAGGGTCCCAAAAAAACCCCATAAGTGAAAAAATGGGTTTTGCGAGTTTTTGGCGCTAATTAGGATTTTTTTGGCTGCTTTTTTAATGGAAATTGTTTCTCATACATACAATACTACTATATACTAATAATTAGATGTTTACATGAATTGTTTAAAAAATTTATTTTTGTTTTTAGCAATTTTCTCTTTGAATGGAGATAGAAAGTCGCAGTTTTTTCAGAAAATGTCCAATTTTGTCAAATTTTTATTTAGAGAGAGGCAATAGTTCATTATTGTTAACAAAAATAATTATTTAAAAAACTCATTATTTTTGTTAATGATATTATCTTTGAATAAGACTAGAAATAGCCGTTTTTTCCTGAAATTTTCAACTTTTTGTTCACTTTTCACTTGAAGTGAGTTAATATTTAATTTAATATAGCAATAATAACTGTTTAAACAAATTATTATCATTGTTGATAATATTTTCTTTGCTTAATGGTACAAAGTTGCTGTTTTTTCTGGAATTTTTAACTATTTGTCTATTTTTCACTTGGAGTGACTCAATCATTATTTAAGTTAAGTAAAATTAATTGTTTAAACAAATTATTATTGTTAATAACTATCTATATTAATGCTAGAAATGCAACTTTTTCTTAGAATGGAGATAGAAAGTCGTGGTTTTTTGCAAAATTTTCCACTCTTTGCCCAATTTTCAATAAGAGAGAGGTAATGGTCCATTATTGTTGTCAAAAATAATTTTTTAAACAATTTATTATTTTCGTTAATAATATTATCTTTGAATAATGCTAGAAATAGCGTTTTTTGTGGATTTTAAACTTTTTGTTCATTTTTCACTTGGAGTGAGTTAATATTTAATTTAATGTAGCAATAATAATTGTTTAAACAAATTATTATTATTGTTGATAATATTTTCTTTGCTTAATGGTAAAAAGTTGCTGTTTTTTCGGAAATTTTTAACTGTTTGTCTATTTTTCACTTGGAGTGACTCAATCATTATTTAAGTTAAGTAAAACTAATTGTTTAAACAAATTATTATTGTTAATAACTATCTATATTAATGCTAGAAAGTTGCGGTTTTTTCTGAAATGTTTAACTTTGCTTTGCCTTTTTAGATATGAACAAATGATAAATAAACATTGGAGACGTATTTCAAACAATTTCTTTTTTCTTTTTGAATATATTTTGCTGGAGGGGGGTTGGTATCAAAATATATTCAATTCCAAATTTTTCTTCTATGTTTTGAAATAAACTTCTTGATATAATTTAAAACAAAACTTTTACAAAAAAGAGGAAAGAAAAATGAGATTTTTCTTTCCTCTTTTTTATTTTTTGTCCAAGAAAGAAGGAAATTTTTATTCCATGAAAATTTTTTCTTTTTTTTTTTCAAATGACAATAGGAGCATTTTATGGTGATTGTCCAAATTTGGTCGTTGGATTCTTGTTTTTATTTTCAGGAATTCTATACAGTAACTTGAGTATTGGACGTTAAATAGGATTTTGAATTCGATTTTAATCTAATTTAACATTCTTAAATTGAATAAATTGTTTAAACAAATAATGTGGTTAAGCTAAAAACAATAATAAATTGTTGAAACAATTTATTTAAACATCTAATTATCAGTATAAAGTAGTATTTTCTGTATTAGAAACAATTTGCATTAAGAAAAAACTCAAAAAAATCATAATTAGCGCCAAAAACTCGCAAAAACCATTTTTTCACTTTTATGGGTTTTTTTGGACCGTATAAAACAGACTTATGGGGGTGATATATGAGAAGTAATATTTTATTCTCACTTATTATTTTATTCTTCCTATAATTTACAAATATTTTATTCTTATTCTGTGACTCAGTCGTCCCAGTTTCTGCCACTTGAAAAAAAAAAAATTTTAACTGAATTTTCAATCTAAAGAAATTTTGTTCGTTTATAAATTCAGTTTATTTTGAATCAATCTATTAAAACACTGACGCACAAAATGTATATACTACGTAATAATAATTCTGACACTGAATTATGATTTGGAACACGAATATTTTCACACAATCGAAATAGCAGGAATATAATTAGAAAACTGGCACAATAAACATTCTTGCTATCCAATCACAAAGAACCATTCATCCAGAATAATCCTGCATTTATTACCCGGAACAATTTTAATTTAATGACTTGTTATGTTTTCTAAAATGAAACCATTCAATTACGTTAAGAGATTTTAATGTTAATTAAAAACCCCGAGAAGTGAGTCTCGGAGGGAAGTAAGACTTTTTATGACTTCTTGCGACTCGCCCACTATCCAGTCCAGCAAAGAGCCACTAATTTATGTCTCAATGTTCCTTCACTTTTCGAAAATAGAGTTCAAAATTCAGAATTTAGAATTCAGATATCATTGTTGGTTAGGGTCATTAGAAAAATTCAGCATTAAATTTTAAAGAGATTTATATGGCCTGATTTCTGATTTTTTTTTGGTTAAACTTTTTATCTTAATGCAAAGAGTGAAGAAAAAGTCGATTTTTTCGTTTTTTTGTTTATCTTCGTAAGCAAATTTTTTCTATGATCAGAATTGCAAGACTTTATGGACGGGGTTAGTTGAAAGCAAAAAAAAAATGACATTGTTAAGTTAATTGTCATAAACAAATTACCTTAACAAATATTCTACACTATGGATTCTTCGTTTGCAAAGTAATTTTTTGCGTTAAAATTACTTGCTTTCATCGAAAAAATAATACCCGATCATGAACATTTGACATCCGATATTTTTAATTAATTTTATAAAAAAATTATACAAGAAAATTTACAACTTATTATTATTTATTTTATATTGTTTTATATTTGTAATTAATTTTGTAAAAAAATTGTTTCTTTAATACATGTTAAACAAAATAACATTTTATTAATACATGCAAAACAAAAGAAAACGTTTTGTCTTTTGTTCCTCACGCATTCCCTGGCTAAGATACTAAATTACGAAAATTGAAAGAAACAACAATTACCAAACAATTACATCACTGGTAACATAGTTTGAGGCTAGTTTGCGAAAAAACGAATGTTTTCTGCCTTTAAACATCCACACTCGGTATTTGTTTATATAATTTGTTTACAAAATTGATCGAAAATATTGGATGATAATTGTCCATCATTAAACCTCACTGGCGACATCATTTGAGGAAAATTAGGGAAAAAAAGGATTTTTTTTACCTCTAAATGACCAAGTTATAAATTTGATTATATAATTTGTTTATAAAATTGATAAAAAATATCGGATGATAATTTCCCATTATTAAACATCACTGGCAACATCATTTAAGAAAAAATAGCGAAAAAAATTTCTTTCTGCCTTTAAATGTTCACACTGGCCATTTGTTTATATAATTTGTTTATGAAATCAATAAAAAATATCGGATGATAATTTTCCATCACTAAACATCACTAGCGACATAATTTGAGTAAATTTAAGAGAAAAAGCGATTTCTTTCGGCCATTAAATGTCCACACTGGGCATTTGTTTATATAATTTGTTTATAAAATCTATAAAAAATATCGGATGAAAATTTTCCATCATTAAATATCACTAGCGATATAATTTGAGGAAAATTAGGAGGAAAAACGATTTATTTCTGCATTTAAAAGTTCACACTGAGCATTTGTTTATATAATTTGTTCATAAAATTAATAAAAAATATCGGATGATAATTTTTCATCATCAAATATCACTGTCCATATTATTTAAGGAAAATTAAGAGGAATAACGATTTCTTTCTGCCTTTAAATGTCCACACTGGGCCTTTGTTTATATAATTTGTTTATAAAATTAATAAAAAATATCGGATGATAATTTTCGATTATTAAACATTACTGGCGACATCATTCAAGAAAAATTAGTGGAAAAAATTTCTTTCTGCCCTTAAATGTTCACACTGGCCATTTGTTTATATAATTTGTTTATGGAATCAATAAAAAATATCGGATAATAATTTTCCATTACAAAACATCACCAGAGCCATAATTTGAGAAAATTTAGGAGGAAAAGCGATTTCTTTCGGCCTTTAAATGTCCACACTGGACATTTGTTTATATAATTTGTTTATAAAATCTATAAAAAAAATCGGATGATAATTTTCCATCATTAAACATCACTGGCGATATAATTGAGAAAAATTAGGAGAAAAAACGATTTTCCTCTGTTTTTTAAAAGTTCACACTGGGCTATATTATTATATATTAATATATTATATATAATATATATATAATAATATAAATATATATATATATATATATATATATATATATATTATAAGCTATATAATTTGTTTATAAAATTATTAGAAAATATCGGATGATAATTTTTCATGATTAAATATCACGGGCGATATAATTTGAGGAAAACTAAGAGAAAAAACGATTTCTTTCTCCCTTTAAATGTCTACACCTGGTATTTGTTTATATAATTTCTTTATAAAATTAATGAAAAATATCGGATGATAATTTTGCATCATCAAACATCACTGGCGATATAATTTTTTTTGGAAAATTAGAAGAAAAAACGATTTCCTTCTGCTTTTAAAAGTTCACACTGGGCATTTGTTTATATAATTTGTTTATAAAATTAATAGAAAATATCGGATGATAATTTTCCATGATTAAATATCACGGGCGATATAATTTGAGGAAAAATAAGAGAAAAAACGATTTCTTTCTGCCTTTAAATGTCTACACCTGGCATTTGTTTATATAATTTGTTTATATAATTATTAAAAAATATCGGATGATAATTTTCCATCATCAAACATCACTGGCGATAAAATTTGAGGAAAATTAAGAGACAAAATTATTTCTTCCTGTCTTTAAATGTCCACACCAGGCATTTGTTTATATAATTTGTTTATAAAATTAATAAAAAATATTGGATGTCAAATTTTTATGATCAGGTAGTATTTTTTCGATGAAAGCAAGTAATTTTGACGCAAAAAATTACTTTTCAAATGAAGAATCCATAATGTAGACTATTTGTTAAGTGAATTTGTTTATAACAATTAACTTACAATGTCATAATTTTTTTTCCTTTCAACTAGAAATTTTTTTTCCAAATTTTTATGAATAACTGCCGGGAATTTGTTCGAATTCACACATAAATAAATCCATTTTTTTTTGGTTGAAAAAATATTTGGAGTTATACCCATGAAGTATAACACGTATTTCCCATAACAAAAAAAAATACGTTTTTGTAAATTTTATTCAGAATCCTCAATATTAGCTGAATCAAGTTGAAACTCAACATTTCTCTTGATGAATAGCCATAGAATACAAGTAAAATATTACTTTTCAAATACCACCCCCATAAGTCTGTTTTATATGGTCCCGAAAAACCCCATAAGTGAAAAAATGGGTTTTGCGAGTTTTTGGCCCTATTTATGATTTTTTTTGCAGTTTTTTTTTGCAAACTGTTTCTAATACATAAAATACTACTTTATACTGATGATTAGATGTTTAAATAAATTGTTTAAACAATTTAATATTGTGTTTAGCAATTTTCTCTTAGAATGGAGATAGAAAGTCGCGATTTTTAAAAAAAATTTCCACTTTTTGTTAAATTTTCAATTAGAGAGAGGTTTCAAAAATGAATTTTTATTTAAAATAATCTTTAAATGCAATTTAAATGTTATAAAGTTTTAACTTTATTAAAAAAAAAAGAATTATTTTATAATCATTTTATTGTCCCTTGTTTTCATCTGTAATATAAACCAATGATTAAAATAAATATGAGAATTGAAAAATCATTTCGTTACTGTTAAGTAACATAATTGTTTAAAAAATTTATTATTATTGTTAATAATATTCTCTTAGAATAATGCTAGAAGTTTGCAGTTTTTTTTTTAAATTTCCACCTTTTTGTTCACTTTTCACATGGAGTGAGTGAAAAAATTAATTAAAGTTCACAAAATTATTTGTTTCAACAATTTATTATTGTTAATATATACCATTAAACCATTTCCCTTTCAGTGTAGGCGTGACACTACCCGATTCGGGTAGTGTTTCTAGGTTTTTCTTGTAGTTATAAATAACTACAAGTGTGGGCTCACCACACCCACGATGTGCCAACAGCACTCATGCCAGTATTCTTGAATGGTCACCCATCCAAGTACTAACCGCGTCCAACGCTGCTTAACTTCAGTGATCTGACGAGAACTGGGGTTTTCAGCGTGGTATAGCCGTTGGCCATTGTTAATAATAATATTAAATTTGAATAATGCTAGAAAGTTGCGGTTTTTGCTGAAACTTACAACTATTTGTCTACTTTTCACATAGAGTGAGGTAATAATTAATTCAGTTTGGCAAAAATAATTATTTAAACAAATTATTATTGTTTATAACTATCTTCTTCTTTATTAATGCAATATAGTTACGGTTTCTTCTAAAAAGTTTAACTTTTTACCCACTTTTTACTTAGTGAAGTGATAAATAATGCAAGTTAACAAACATAGTTGTTTAAGCAATTTATAATTGTTTATAACTATCTTCTCTTAGATAAGTGATAAAAAGTTGCGGTTTTTTTTAAACTCTTAAACTTTTTGTCTACTTTTCACTTAGTGAGGTAATAATAAATGCAAGTTAACAAACATGCTTATTTAAATATTGATTCTTGTTTATAACTTGATTCTCTCAGAGTAATGCTAGAAAGTTTTTTTTTCTGAAATCTTTAGTTTTTCTGAACTTTTTAATTATGAACAAATAATAAGTGAACCTCAGCAAGAATCATTTTTTAAGTAGTATTTTACTTTTTCAAGTGAATTATTTGTTCTCTTCTTCGAATGTTAAAAATAATTGATTTAAACAAAAAAGCTATCTTACACAAGAGACAAAAACAAATAATAAAATAATTACGAGTAGGTGGGAGAACTAGGTGTGTAAATGACTTGTAAAAGTTTTGTTTTAAATTACAACAGGAAGTTTATTGCAAAGCGTAAAAGGAAAATTTGGAATTGGAAATATTTTCATATCACTTATCTAAGAGAAACTAGTTATAAAAAATAATAAATGGTTTGAAAAATATTTTCATTAACTAAGTGAAAAGTGGGCAAAAAGTAAAAAATTTCAGAAAAAAACCGCAACTATCTGGCATTATTATAGAGGAATATAGTTATTAACAATAATTATTTGTTTACACAATTATTTTTGCTTAAATTAAATGACTATTCGGTCACTCCAAGTGAAAAATAGACAAATATTTAAAAAATTTAGAAAAAACCGCAACTTTCTATCACTAAGCAAAGAGAATATTATGAACAATAATAATAAATTTGTTTGAACAATTACACAGGCCGACAAAATTTAAAGCCAAAGACCGGACTATGTGACCCCGAAGGATTTTGGTATCCTAAAACCGAATCCGTTATCCAAATTTTTCCTATACGTCAGGTTTTTGAGATATCCTAACCTGAAAGTGCAAAAATGGCTATTTTTAGCCATATTTGCGGCAATATAACACGATCAACAATTTTTTTTCCTAAAAACTGCTAACGCCATCGTTTAGTACTCCTTTTTATCTTCCATTTTCATTTTTGGTCATCCCGAACCGATTTTTTTTCGCCGAGATATCACACACTAACCATTCAGTTTCTCTTCACCTTGCATTGTTCCACAATGCATTGTGGAACTAAAATGGTTAATGTATGATATCTCGGAGAAAAAAAATTGGTTCGGGAAGATCAAAAATGGAAATGGAAGATAAAAAGGAGTACTAAACGATGACGCTAGCAGTTTTTAGAGAAAAAAAATTCTTGATCGTGTTATATTGCCTCAAATATGGCTAAAAATAGCCATTTTTGCACATTTAGGTTAGGATATCTTGAAAACCTGACGTACAGGAGCAATTTTGAGTTCGGATTCGGATTCAGCGCATCAAAATCCTTCGGAAATGTTTGGTCTGCTTTCTGGCTTTTGACTTTTGTCAAATTTTGTCGGCCTGTGTTATTTTTGTTAACTTGAATTAATTAGTACTTCACTCTAATTGAAAAATGGACAAATAGTTAAAAATTTCAGAAAAAACAGCAACTTTCTATTCTTAAGCGAATCCAGTATTATGAACAGTGATCATACATTTGTTTAAACAATTATTTTTGTTAACTTGAATTAATCAGTACATCACTCTAATTGAAAAATATACAAAAGTTAAAAAATTCAGAAAAAAATGCAACTATCTAGTATTAATATAGAAGAAGATAGCTATAGACAATAATTATTTGTTTAAACAATTATTTTTGTTATATTGAAGTAAAGATTAACTCACTCCAAGTGAAAAGTACACAAAAAGTTGATAATTTAAGAAAAATCGCAAATTCTAGCATTATTCAAAGATAATATTATTATCAATGATAATAAATTGTTTAAACAATTCATTTAAACATCTAATTATCAGTATAAAGTACTGGTTCATGTATCAGAAATAATTTGCATTAAAAAAACCAAAAAAAATCATAATTAGCGCCTAAAACTCGCAATACCCATTTTTTCACTTATGGGGTTTTTTGGGACTCTATAAAACAGAATTATGAAAGTGATATTCGAAAAGTAATATTTTCTTCGTATTCTATGGCTAATTGTAAAGAAAAAAATTGAGTTACGACTCGATTCAGCTGATATTGAGGATTCTGAATAAAATTTACAAAAACGCCTTTTTTTATGGGAAATACGTGTTAAACTTCATGGGGCTTGCGCCACCTCTAAATATCATTTTAAAAAAAATGGATTTATTTTTTTTGTGGATTCAATAAAATTTCCGGGCGTTATTCAAAAAAATTCGAAAAAAAATTTTGCAATGCATTCTTGGGCCATCCTATTGTTTATCGTTTAGAAAATATTTTCGCATAAATGTTTCTCGGGGCTCTCTAGGCACAGACGCCTTAATGCTGTCTCACGTAATGAGTGACTTGGCTCCAACGAACACATATTTTCTTTTACGATGCCTAAATATAATCTTAACGATGTCCTTATGGCCTAGAGTAAGCGACTCCAGTCTCAAATTCAGATTTTCAAAAGCTTGATTCCAAAGCGACTCACGCAACCGGAAATAAATCTAATTCGAAATGTCCCTCTCTCATCCATATATATTTATCACTTTCATTCTAGGGGACCATCCATAAATTACCCAACACATTTTTCGACGCTTTTTTATCCATCTCCTCCCTCAAAACTTTTTCTCAAAAAAAATCTCAAAAAGCTCAAAAAAAATTAAACCGGCAATCTTAAAGACCTGGGTTCGAGTCCCAGCGGAGCGAAGCTTGGGAGAAATTTTTTCACAGTATAGAATTGAAAATCAATATTCAAAAAAATATTGATTTTAGACAACCAAATAGTTGAACTTTCAAGCAAAGAAAATAGTTCATTCTAAAAGGACGAATTTTTAACAAAATAGTTACATTTTCAACAAAATAATTGAATTTTTCTCACCAAATTCTCAACAAGATACATAAATTTTTAACTGAAAAGTTGGATTTTAAACCAAAAACGACAAGTTTACAATGAGAAATGGACTAGTTACATTTTTTGGTGGAAAAATTACTTTTAAAGTAAAGAAAAAAAATGTCAACCAAAAAGAAAAATTTTCAACTATGAAAAGGTAAATTTACAATAAAAAATGAATCAGTTAAATTTCCAATCAAAAAAATTAATTTTCAACAAAAAAAAAAAGAATTTTTAACAAAATAATTTAACTTTCAACCAAAAAGATGAATTTTCAAGCCAGAAGATTAATTTTCCACCAAAAATCATCAATTTTTAACAAAATACATGAATTTTCAACCAAATAGTTGAATTTTCAATCAAGAAAATTCATTTTTTACATGAATCTGTAAAAAAAAATAATTGAATGTCCAAGCCAGAAATGCAAATCCTCTACAAAAATTTTAATTTTCTACCAAAACACGTTAATATGTTAATTTTGAACCAAATAGTTGAATTTTCCAGCAAAATAATAGAATTGTCCACCCAAAAAACGAATTTTTAACCAATTTAAATCATATTTTTTATTTAATTTTCTAAATTGAATTTTCTTTATTTTCTATCAAATAAGGTGAATTTTCAATCCAAATGGACGAATTTTCTATTTAAAACAGATTAATTTTGAAAAAAATGTTCGAATTATCAAACAGAAAAGATTAAACTTCAACTAAAAACGGTTGCATTTTCAACCAAATAGTTGAATAATTTTAAACCAAAAACGATGAATTTTTTATTAAAGAATGGAATAGTTAAAATTTCAGTTATGAAGTTTCAACCAAATGGTCAAATTAAAAAAATGTAGCACACTTCAACCCAGTAATATTCCTTTTTAATACTAAATTTTTAAATTTAATTTCCTGAATTGACAAAAAAAAATGAAATTTTATCAAAATAGTTCAATTATTAACAAAATAATTACATTTTTAACCGAATAATAAACTTTTCAACAAAAGGAAATAAATCCAGAATCAAAAATATATTACTACTTTATTTGTTAAATATATTAAGTAACAGTATCAATTTACCCCCCCCCCCCTAACCCTAATTTTACAGATCGCAAAATTTTTGGGAATACCTCCCCCAAAAAACTGTTACGTAGTTTTGAATAGCCCGTAAAGTGGGTGGTTTTAGGAGGGGGGGGGGGTAGCTTAGTGCTAATCGATGCTAATTTTATTTAAATAAAAAAATTTGTCCATCTGTGCAACACAGACAGGCGCCTAAAAAATAAAACAGTCGCAATTGTTTAGAAATCTATTATTTAAACAATATAATAAAAGTAAGAATTTACAAAAAAAAATGACAATCTCATTTAAATTTAGGAAGAACTTCAAATTAGATTCATGTGGTATTTTATATATCGTCTACTATTGCAGTTGTTCACAATAATTAATAAATAATGTAACACAACTCAATCTTCGTTGAAATTTCGATTAAATAAGAGTCTTAATAATAAGGTAATATGTGTTGTGATTTCATTTTTAAATCTTTCAAAATTCTATCATTTTGAAATAATTATTATGTATAGTTAAACAAATAATCAGAGATAATGCGTACTTCAATAATTTGTTTTTAACTTTTATTATTTCGCCCTCAAAACTGTAAATAGATAGGTAAAATCGATTTCCTGGAAATTTCAGCGAAATCGGCGAATAAAAAGAAAAGCATCATCGTACTTAAAGATTCCCATTTAATTAACGTCGTGAAAATGTGAAAATGTAGAATAAAATGTATTCTACATGTAATGTAGAATAAAAAATTAGTTGATTTTATTTTTATTTAAATTAATTGTTATCCTCTCTTAACTATAATATCAGTATTAAGCATTGAAAACTAAAAATTAATCAATTTTACTACTTAAAAGTAGACCGCTGTAAATTTGAAGTGTTTAAAATTAAAAAAAAAATATTTGAAGTGCTGAAAAGTTGTGCAATATGAAATTTATAGCCTTAATTATTCTCGAATAAACAAAAAGTAGACAGCTTTCAAAACGTAAAACGTAAAAAATTTTATCCCGCTAAATTTTTTTTTGGTTTTAAATATTCACCTGAAAAAAAGTACTGTGGGAAGTTAGTGAAAAAAAGAATTCGAAAACTGAATTATTTTAAAGATAATTCTTTTTGAAGTGACCAAATTTTAAAAGTTTGAGTAATAGTAAACTTGTTTTATATTTGTTTATTAATAATTAGAAATGCATTTTTTCCAGCACGATGTAGCGCGCCTATAATATTGCCAGTAAAGAATAATTGTCCAAGAAGCTCAGACATTTTACCATTCCTCCTTATCATTTAAATCATGTTTCCACCCCCAGTACTTGCCTCTAAATTCATTAACCCAGCGCGCTACATCAGCGTTTCGGCTCTAAAAAATAAAATAAAAAATGTAAAATAAAAGTAAGTATTCTCCTTTGAGTCGCTGACAAAGTTAGCGATGGACTTTCGTCCGGCAACGGGATTCGTCGAATGAGAAGCCTCAGCGGGGTGGTCTCTCAGAGGACTTTCCGTGGGGTTGGTCGGGGGTGGTAAAGCGATATGCAAAGCAGGCGGCGAATTTAAACCGACCTGCGCAGAGAATATCCTCACCTCGTGGTCTCTTCTCTCCCTCTTCCCCTCCTTCCGTATCAGCCCCTCTTTATCTCTCCCATTCAAGTGGACCCCTCACTCTGACACCATCTCTCACTCCCCCTCTACCAGGGAGTGCGTGCACATTTACACTTGACACCACCACCTGCTTCAAATCCAAGTGCAGCTCTCATCCAATGACGCTCATTCAAATGCACCTCTCATCCAATGACGCTCATTTAAGTGCGCCTCTCATCCAATGACGCTCATTTAAGTGCACCTCTCATCCAATGACGCTCGTTTAAGTGCACCTCTCATCCAATGACGCTTATTTAAGTGCACCTCTCATACGAGTGTAGCGTTTGTACAAGTGAGGCGCTTGTACAAGCGTAGCGTTTGTACAAGTGTAGCGCTTGTACAAGTGTAGCGCTCATCCAAGCGCAGCTCTTATCCAAGCGCAGCTCTTATTCAACCGTAGCTGTTATCCAAGTGTAGCGCTCATCCAAGCGCAGCTGTCCAAGTGCAGATCTTATCCAGACGCAGCTGTTATCAAAGTGCAGCTCTCATCCAAGTTTAGCGCTCATCAAAGCGTAACTGTCCAAGTGCAGCTCTTATTAAAGCGCAGCTGTTATCCAAGTGTAGGGCTCATCCAAGCGCAGCCGTTATCCAAGTGTGGCGCTCATCCAAGCGCAGCTCTTATAAAAGCGCAGCTGTTATCCAAGTGTAGCGCTCATCCAAGCGCAGCTGTTCAAGTGCAGCTCTTATCCAAACTCAGCTGTCATCAAAGTGCAGCTCTCATCCAAGTGTAGCGCTCATCCAAGCGCAGCTGTTATCCAAGTGTGGCGCTCATTCAAGTGCAGATCTCACGTGCACGTGCTCTCAAGTTGCGCACGTTTGCCGTGAAGCGCAGATCAAGATTTGGATTCTGGGTGAAAGTAGGCTCAGGACTGGCGCTAAACTGGCAAAACTTGTTAAAGTAGAGAGAGTAGACTTGCGAAAGTTTTGAAAAAAGAATCGTTTTTCACACGAATCGGGTAAAATGGCTGCTAGCCGCTCCGGCGCGTCTGAGCTACTGACTTGCCTCCCTCGTTTTGGATCCGCACACATACCACTAATTTTGCACCGACGTGGATACCACCCACACTCGGTGGCACACATGCGCACACATACATGACTCACACATGCGAAAAAGACGACCCCTTCGCGCGCACGTGTTTACGCGCAGAACAGCTGAGTGCACGCACTTTCTTCGTATGTTGGCGGAATTTCGCGGTACGGGGAAGAATCTCCGCGGAAAGCACTTTAGATTTGGGTTTGCATGTATTCCGTCGGACGTGAAAATAGACCTTAAATGTGGTTTGAAAGCGACGATCGCTCGATTTCACGATCCTTAGAGGGAAATTGAGATTCGGCAATTTCGCGAGACGTTTAGTCGATGCGATTTCTTACGCTGGTTCCTGCAGGCAGTATTGCGAAAGTCGGAAATAAAAGTCGAGCGATTTAGAGGGATAAAACTGCTTTCGATAAATGCCGAATTTCAGATTTTTCCTGCATCTGCCTGGAGTGATTAGGGGTCGTCCACCTTTTTTAAGCTAGGGCACTATTTTGCTTAGATTTCTTAAATGCCCAAAAATTTGTGTTGAGCAAATGCTCAGAATTTAAACTCCAACAGAGCATTCATAGAGCATTTGAGAGAATTTAGAGCATTTATTCTTTGTATACCATTAAGCCATTCCCCTTTCAGAGTAGGCGTGACACTACCCGATTCGGGTAGTGTTTCTAGGTGGATAGTTTTTTGTAGTAAATAACTACAAGTGTGGGCTCACCACACCCGAGATGTGCCAACAGCACTCAGTTTTCTCAAATGGTCACCCATCCAAGTACTAACCGCGTCCAACGCTGCTTAACTTCAGTGATCTGACGAGAACTGGTTTTTTCAGCGTGGTATGGCTGTTGGATTTATTCTTTAATTCAATATATATCATAATTGATACATTCATTTTTACAAAAAACATTCCAGAGTGAAATAGACGTATACATTTTTTAAATTACAGAGTTGCTACAGGTCAGGTAATTCCAGAAAGTCAGGGATTCAGGGTAATTCAGGGAAAGTCAGTATTAGGGTATTTTCGATAAAATAAAGTTAGAGTTAATTTCAATATTATGGTTAAAAATCGCAACTTTTTTGTTTGAAATTTATCATTTTTTGTTGAGTTCAACTATTTTGGGTATAAAATTAAAATCCTTTTTGGTTGAAATATCAGATATTATGTTTTTCGTTGAGAATTCATCGTTTTTGGTTGAAAATTCAACTACTTAGTTGGAAGTGGAACTACTTAGTTAAGAATTTACTTATTTGGTTGATGATTAATCATTTTAGTGGAAAATTCGTCTTTTTCGATAAAAAATTTTTCTTCTTGGTTAAAAAATGCATGTTTCTGATTGCTAATTTAACTATTCGGCTGAAAATTAAACAACCTTGTTAAAATGTGTCCTGTTTGGTTGGAAAGTACACTATTTTGTTGGAAACTTGTTTTTTTAGTTGAAAATTCCTTTAAAAATTCAAATATTTGTTTGAAAATTCGTGTATTTGTTATAAATTCATCAATTTTGATGGAAAATTTATCTCATGGTTGAAAATTAGTTTTTTTTTATTCTGTTGTATTTTATTGCAAATTTGAATTTTGTGAGAGTATATTCAATCTTCTTGGTGACTAATTCATCTTTTTGGTTGAAAATTCCTTCAAAAATTCAACTATTTAGTCGAAAATTCGTGTACTTTTATAGATTCATCTATTTGGATAGAAAATTCATCTTATTGGTTGAAAATTTATATTTTTGGTTAAAAATTAGTATTTTTTTATTTAGAATTAATTTTTTGAACTAAAAATGTAACTGTTTCACTTTTTGTCGATAATTGATCTTTTTTGATAGAAATTTATCGTTCTTAGTTGAAAATTATACTATTTCATTGACAATTTATTTTAATTTTATTGAAACTTAATTTTTGTACTGAACATTTAACCATTCTATTTTTATTTGAAAAATCTGTTTTAGGTGAAAATTCAACTTTTTGTTGAAAATTCGTCTTTTTTGGTAGAAGAGTTCTCTCCTTAGTTGAAAAATCATCTTTTTGGTTGAAAATTTATTTCTATGGTTGAAAACTTGAATCTTTTGTTGAAAATTTGCTTCTTGTTTGGTTGAAAATTTATTTTACTAACTGAAAATTAAACTATTTTATTTTTAGTAGAAAATTTATCGTTTTAGTTGAAAATTAATTAATTTGGTTGAAAATGAAATTTTTTTTAGTTGAAGATTCATCATTTTCATTAAAAATTCACTTTAAATATTCCATTTTTTGTGGAAAATTGACCTTTTTTGATCGAATTGTAATTTTTTCCTTTAAAACATTATCCGTTTTGTAGAAATTTGACTATTCTATTTTTTTGCTAGGAATTCATTTTATTTGGGTAAAAAAAAACGATTTAGTTGAAAATTCGTTTTTATTGTTGATAGAAAATTCATGTTTTGGGTTGAAAATTCCACTATTTGGTCAAAAATTCACATTTTTCGTTGAAAATTCATCATTGTGATTAAAAATTGATTTCTTTGGTTGAAAATTCGTTTCTTTCTGGTTGAAAATTAATTTTTTCAACTGACGATGTAACTAATTCATTTTTGCTTGAAAGTTTAAATGTTTAGATGAAAATTAATTAATTTTACTGAAAACTCGATTTTTTGTTTAACATTTACTTTTCTAACAGCAAATTGAACTATTGTATTCTTGGTTTGTAAATTTATCTTTTTCAGTTGAAAATTTATATATTTTATTGAAACTTTATCTTTTTTGGTACAAAATCCATCTCTTGGATGTAAAATTGAATTATTTTGTTGAGAATTCATTGTTTTGTTTAAAAAGTGGTTGCTTTAACTAAAAATTAAATTCTTCTATTTTTTGTTAAAAAATAATTGTTTTGGATGAAAAAAACAAACTATTTTGTTGAAAATTCGCTTTTTTTTGTTAAACATTGTTTTTCTAACATTTCAAATATTTCAATTTTGGTTGAAAATTGATCTTTTTTAGATAAAAATTCAAGTTGAATTTTCCTGCAAAATAAATTAATAAAATAGAATAATATAATATACAATAATTAATTAATTATTATATAATAATTATTTAAAAATGAACTAATTTTAACAAAATACATAAATTTAAAACAAAATAGTTGAATTTTCAACCAAGAAGATTAATTTACAACATAATTCATAAGCTTTCAACCAAATTGTTCAATTTTCAAGCCAAAAAGAGAAATTCTCTAAAAAACAGTTGAATTTTTAACCCGAAAATATTAATTTTCAACTAAAAAGTACATTTTGAAACAAATAGTTTAATTTTACAGCAAAATAAATCAATAAAATAATATAAAATAATTAATTAATTATTATGTGATAAATGTTTCATAATTAATTAATTTTAACAAAATAGATCAATTTAAAACCAAATAGTTGAATTTTCAACTAAGAAGAATAATTCACAACAAAATACATAAATTTTGAACCAAACTGTTGAATTTTCAAATAAAAACTATCAATTTTAAACCAATGATAAAATAGTTATTTTTCCGTTAAAAAAATAATTTTCATTAAAATAGTTCAATCTTCAACCAATGTAATGCATGTTTAACAAAGTAGTTTAACTTTTAATCAAAGAGTTGAATTTCCAACCTAATAAGATAAATTGATTTGTTATTTGAGAGTTGACAAAAAGTTGGAAATTTCCGAAAAAAACGCAACTTTCTAGCATTTTCCTGAATTAATAATTATATAAATGATAGTGAATTGTTTAAACAATTGTATTGTTAACTTCAATTAATTATTACCTTACTGTGAGTTACAAGTTTTATAATTCAGAAAAAACCGCCACTTTTTACCTATTTTGTAAAAGAAAATTTGCTATCAGCAATAATAATTTGTTTAAACAATTTTTCGAATCATCCAATGATCAGTAGAAAATAATATCTTATGTTTCAGGAATGATTTGTACTAAACAAAATAGCAAAAAAATAAGAATTGGCTCCAAGAAACCCAATGTTTCACTTATGGGGGTTTTTTGGGACCTTGTAAAACAAGCTTATGGGGTGAAATACAAAAAGTAATTTTTGATTTTCATTTTAAAGCTTATTGTGAACAGAAATGTTGAGGAAAAACTCGAAAACATTAATCTCATTTGCAATGTTGATACATTTAAAAAAAAATTCATTTTTCTATAGTAGGGTCGCACTAGAACAGGACGTAACTACTGAGCACAGTAAGTAGTAACGGAAAAGTTGCACAGACAAAGAATAACAGGAATGACGCACAGTGAGGAAAAAGTTGAATTTTTTATTTAAAAAATTCCTGAGGTCTTATTTCTGAACCGATTTTAAAGTTTGTTTCTTTTGAATTGAAGCTGGTTAAATTTTAAAGAGGTATGTTGAGGTTGCTTTTATGAGAAAAATTTTGCTATTTTGTTATTTAGGTTGAAATATTACCAAAAAAATAATTTTTTATATTTATACTATCAATTTTGCTCTGTTTATTGATATTTCCTCAGAAACACATAGAATTTGTAAATTTGTTCTCGATAAACGTCGAGTTTTATTATAAATTAAATTATTTGATTTCTCTAATTGTTATAAACAAATTCACTTATATCGCATTTTTGAACATATGTAGAACATTTCTTTTCTGCGGGATCATTTCTTTTCATCTCAGGAATAATATTCTAAAATAGGAAAATGTTATTCAACAATATTTATTTTTGTTATAAACAATTGTTATAAACTAATTCACTGATATCCTTTTTTTGAATATAGAAAATCATTAGTTTCTGTTAAGTCAATTTTCTTCATCTTAAAAATGATATATCGAGACAGACGGTTCCCTTTCAACATACATTTTTATTGTTATAAACAGTTGTTATAAACAAAATCACCTAAATTGCATTTTTTATCACAGAAAAATGACTTTTTTTGTATAAAAAGTTAATTATTCCGTATTGGTTAAAAATTATTATTTTTCAGTTAAAAATTAAACTATGTGCTCAAAAATTAATCTATTTTGTTGAAAAATCGTATTTTTTGGGTAATTTTACATTTTCTATTTAAAATTGACATATTATTTTGGTTAAAAATATAATTAATTATTGAAAAGTCGTATTATTTTGGTGAAAATTAATTTTTTTGGTTAAATATTCATCTTTCAGTTTGGAAACTTAAATATTTCGTTAAAAATTCTTTTCTTTTGTTAGTGGAAAATCAATTTTTCAAACTGAAAATTCAAACTTCCATTTTGGTAGAAAATTGATCTTTTTTAGGTGAAATCTTAATTATTTGGTTGAAAATGCATGTTTACGTATTTTGTTGAAAATTCGTCTTTTTTGGTGGAAAATTAATTTTCCTGGTTGAAAATTTAGCTTTTTTGTTTAGAATTGAACTATTTCTTTGAAAGTTGTACTATTTTTATAAAAATGTATTTTTTCATCCAAACATTCATTTTTTTAGTTAAAAATTCAGCTATTTTGTTAAAAAAAATTTGGTTGTTGAAAATTAATTTTTTGAACTAAAAATTAATCTATTCCAGTTTTGAAACTCGTTTGAAACTTGTACTTTATTGCTGAAAATTGATCTGTTTTAGTTGAAAATTCAACTATTTGGTTGATAATTTATGATTATGTATTTTGTTAAATTTTCTATTATAGAAAATTGATCTTCTTTTTTAAAAATTCATCTTTTTGGTTTAGAATTAAACTATTTGGTTGGAAATGCATCTATTTTGTTAAAAATTCGTATTTTTTTGTTAAATTCACCTTGTGTTGATTCAAAATAAATATATTTTTTTGTTGAACATTTAACTTTTTATTTGAAAGTTGCATTATTTTGTAAAAATTTCTTTTTTGTTGGATGAGAATTAATTTTTTAAACTGAATATTTAAACTATTTCACTTTGATTGAAAATCGATATTTTTCATATGAAAATTCAATTATTTGGTTGAAACTTTGTTTTTTTTTGGAAGAAAATTAATCTTCTTGGTTGAAAATTCATCTTTTTATTTTAAAATGCAACTATTTTGTTGAAAAATCATCTACTTTCTTGAAAATAGTCTTTTTTGGTTGAATTCGATTTTTTCATATGAAATTAACATATTCTTGGTTGAAAATTCAACTAATTGTTTGAAATTGATACTATTTTGTTGAAAAATTATTTTGTTGTTGTTGAAGATTTACCTTTTGGGTGAGAATTTGAGTATTTTCTTGAAAATTATTATTTTTTTAAATTAATTTTCCTTATTGAAAAATGAACCATTCCATTCTGCTTGAAAATTGATAATTTAGATAAAAATTTAATTATTTTATTAAAAATTCACGTTTATGTATTCTTTCAAGAAACATTGTTCATAACAATAGAAATTTGGATGTTTATTTTTTATGTCAATATATTATTCTAGAGATAAATAGCAAAGATCCCATAAAGAAGAAAAATTTGTTTCTAAAAATTCGATATAATTGAATTTCCTTCTAAAAATTGTTTATGATAATGACAAATGTTGTTTAATGGAAATATTGTTTATGAAAATATTTTCCTGCCTAAAAATAATAAACATGTCCACATGTACATTAGACATTCTGCACAATTATGCATAAAGTGATACATATTTCATCCTACTTTATTATTATTCTTAGAACTATAATAATTTATACATAAATGGAACCACCTGCAACTCTAACAAAAGAGGCATTCAAAAAAAAAAAAAAAAAAAAAAGACACCCAAATCCAAAATCTATGTCTGAGCTCATAAACAGATTCGCTTTCTGGCCTGCATTCTTTCGAAACTCGGGCTTGGAATTATGAATATGCAAATGAATAATAAACAAGGATAACGGGTGCGTTGACCAGTGCAGAGCGAATTTTTTTTACCACTTTTTTCCTAATCCATTATCTTGATCGGAAGACCGGTTGCTAACTAAACTAAATTTCAGTGATACAATTTATTTTAAGGTTTTCAAATTTATTAAAACAGGTAATAAATCAATGTAATGGCTAATTAAAAATAATTTACAATAATTTTCAGTAATGAAAAAGTGATTTATAATGTTATAAACAAACTATTGAACAAAAGTCATTTTTTCGTGATCCGCATTGATTAAGTATTTAAAATCCGTGGATTTTGTATGAAATATGGGATATAATAACGTGCGCTTATAATTAGTTAAGAATAGGTCTTGTTTATTAATTATTTAAACAATTTTCATAAACAAATGGACAATTAAACCACTTTTTCATGAATAGGCTGCATTTTTGGTGTGGAATCAACTTCAAAAATGTTTTGTCAGAGACTAATTGCTGTCATATTTATCATAATTACAGAAACTGTTAATGAAATGAATTTCATAAACGAATGCACATTTTCACCATTTTTTCAGAAATAGGCTCAATTTTCGTTTAAAGAATTAATATCTTACATTAATTTGGAAAAGATGATAGCAAGGAGTCTTTGAAAAGACATTTCGATCTGATTCTGGAAAAAAATGAAGCCTACTCATGAAATATTTCTGAAAATAAGCATTTGCTTATAAAAATCGTTTATATAATTAATAATTATTTTTCAATTATGAAAAATATGATAACCAGGAGTCTTTGAAAAGACATTTCGAGTTGATTCCGCAAAAAATGAAGCCTATTCATGAAGAAATGGTCAAAGTGTGCATTTGTTTATAAAAATTGTTTATATAATTAATAATTATTTTCGAATTATGAAAAATATGGCTGCAAAGCCTCTTTGACAAAACATTTCAAGTTGATTCCGCACAAAAATGAAGCCTAATCATGAAGAAATTGTCAAAGTGTGCATTTGTTTATACAATTTTTTTACATGATTAACAGTTTTCCTAATTTTTTTAAATATGATAGCAAGGAGTCTTTGGCCGAATATTTCAAGTTGATTCCGCGAAAAAAAATGATGCCTATTTATGAAAAAATGGTTAAAGTGTGCATTTATTTATAAAAATTGTTTAAATAATTTGTAGAGTGCGGCTATTCTTGACCAATCATGAATCATGAAAATATGAAATTATTTCTAGTTCGTCATCACATTGATTTGAGACTTGTTTTAATAAACTTGAAAATCTTAAAAGAAAAGTGTATCAATGATAAGTTAGACAAAACAAATTACAAACGTTTTTGCCAAATAACAAATTTACTGTTGTTGTTGAAAATTAAACTATTGAATTTTTCATTGATTAATGTGTTTTTTCTTTTTTGGTTTAAAATTCAACTACTTGGTTGAAAGTTGAACTACTTTGTTAAACATTCATTTTATTGGTTGAAGATTGAACTGTTTTGTTGAAAACTCGTTTTTTTTCGTTTAAAAATTAAAATTTTTATTTTCAACTGAACATTTAAATATTCTATTTTTGAGAGAAAATGGTTCGTTTTTTATTGAAAATTCAACTATTTGCTTAAAAATTGATGTATTTTGTTGTAAATTCTTTATTTTGTTGTAGAAAATTAATTATATTAACTTGAAAATTAACTAATCCATTTTTGGTTAAAAAATGATTGTTTATAGTTAAAGAATCAAGTATTATATTTCCCATTGAAAATTCTTTTTTTTTCGTTGAAAATTCAAACACTTCGTTGAAAGTTCAGCTACTTTGTCAAAAAATAATTTTATTGGTTTAAGATTTATTGGCAATTTTTTCGGTTAAAAATCAATTTTTTTTAACTGAAAATGTAATTATTCCATGTTTTGTTGATAATTGATCGTTTTAAGTTGAAAATTCAAAAAGTTGAAAGTTTATGTACTTTGTTGTAAATTCAAGTTCATAACTATCCCACTATTTGGTTGAAAATGAACTTTTTCGTCAAAAACTCATATTTTCAGGTTGGAAATTCAACTGCTCTTTAGCAAATTCTTCTTTTTGGCTTAAAAATTAAAATTTTTTTGTTCAAAATTTCTTTCTTTTTGGATCGGCATTTTTTTTACAGATTTCGCATTTTTCGTTTTGAAAATTCAATAATTTCGTTGACATTTTTTTCTTTCTTGAATGAAAAATCTTTCTTGGTTGAAAATTCATCTCTTTTGGTAAAAATGTTATCTTTTTTGCTTAAAAGTGCAACTTTTTGGTTAAAAATTAATCTGTTTTGGTTGACGATTAAACTATTTTTTTTAAATTCATCTCTTGCGCTTAAAAATTCAACATTTCGGTAGAAAATAAAACTATTTGTTTAAAAATTAATTTTTTTTTTGAAGATTTATATTTTGGGTTCAAAATCTAACTAGGTTGGTAGGATATTCAACTGTTTGGGTCGAAAATTCAACGGTTTTGTTGATAATTCGTCTTTCTAGGTTGAAAATTCTATTCTTTTCTAGAAAATTCGACTATTTGATTAAAAATGAACCTTTTCGTAAGAATTTTTTATATTTTTGGGTAGAAAATTGAATTTTTTTGCAGAGAATTGGCATGTTTGGTTAAATTCGACTTTTTTATTTAAAATTAAATTCTTTCTTCGGTTGAAATATCAACTTTTATATTTTCCTTTGAGAATTAATCTTTTTGTATTGCAAATTCAAATATTTTTGTGAAAATATAATTATTCTAAAAAATGTAACTATTTTGTTTAAAGGTCATCCTGTTTGGTCAATAATTTAATTGTTTTGTTTAATATTCCTCATTTTGGATAAAAAATGTGTCGTTTCAGATTAAAAGTTTTTCTCAAAAATGCGACCTCTTGGCTTGAAAATTCAACTATATGGTTCAAAATTCAAATGTTTTTGGTTGAAGTTTAATCATTTTGTTTGAGAATTTGATCAATTGGTTGAAAATTGGTAACTTCCGAAGGAAAGTTCAACCATGTGATTGTAAATGCATTGGTAATCTTTAAAAAGTGTTCTGATTTATCTCAACAACCTTAGGAAAATTAGATTTATATAAACTTAAAAACAAATGAATTCAAAAAATTAAATCGTTTTTCGAAGTTTTTATTTTGTATTAAAAATTGTTTTAATTATGCGCCATTAATTAATTAATTAATTAGCGCCATTTATGGCGCTAATCTATTTAAATTTTGCAATATCGTTTCAAAATATATGAATTACAATAAAATATTGCTAGATTTGATATTTAAAAAAATCTCAAAATAATTTTGTTTTCATTCAACGGGATTCCTTTTGCGAAACCAATTTCTTTCGTTTAAGAAAACAGTTGTCTGAACCACGGAAATTTGTCTTTAGTTGAAAATGATTTTCGTAATTTTGAAGTTATTTTTGTTTGAATCAAAAAAATTGTTTTGAAGAAAAGGTTTCTTTAATTCAAGACAAATATTTTTCTGAGCGTACACGGCGTCGGGACGCTCCACAGTGGGATGAAATCAAAAAACGAGGTTCAAAATAACTTGTAGCTGGCAATTCTGAACCGATTTTGGATTTTTTTTTTCAGAAAAATTCAGCATTTAATTTTGAAGAGATTTATGTGGCCTGATTTTTGAATTTTTGTTTGTTTAAACTTTTATGCTAATGCAAAGAGTGAATAAAAAGTCGACTTTTTCGTTTTTTTTGTTTATATTCGTGAAAAATTTTTTTTCATGATCAGCATTCCCAGACTTTATGCACGGGGGTAATTGAAAGCAAAAAAAATTATGACATTGTTAAGTTGATTGTTATGAACAAATTAACTTAACAAATAGTCTACAATATGGATTCTTCGTTTGCACAGTAAATTTTTGCGTTTAAATTACTTGCTTTCATCGAAAAAATAATATTCGATCATGAAAATTTGACATCCAATATTTTTTAATAATTTTATAAGCAAATTATATAAACAAAAGCCTAGTGTGGACATTTAAAGGCAGAAAAAATTATTTTTTCACTTAATTTTTCTCAAAATATATCTCTAGTCATGTTTAATGATGGAAAGTTATCTTTTGATATTTTTTATTAATTTTATAAACAAATTATATAAGCAAATGCCTAGTGTGGACA